>BGPR01032443.1:0-17504 GCA_013235015.1 Araneus ventricosus | reverse complement strand
GAAAACCTCAAAACTAAACAATCATAAAGAGAAGAGTATGAAGAACCAATACTGCAAAGCCGTCTTATGAAAAACCTAAACGACTCCAGTAAATCTGCATTACGTTATGTGAATTATTACTCTATTCTTACTTACTTATTACTATTCTTAAACTAATTGTCCCTACTCTTAAATTGCCAACTACGGTAACTATTATTAAATATTTAAACATTGTCATAATTCTTAAATTGTTAATTATTGTAACTATTGATAAATCTTTAAAAAAGACTGTCTTTATTCTTAAATTGTCAACTATTATAACCATTGTTAAATCTCAGAAAATTGTTTTATTCTTGAATTACCACATAAAATAAAATATATGCTACTTTTCTACTGAAAATCTAGTTTTCCCTAATTTGCCATAGAGTTAGCATCTGTAAATGGGGTAAAATGGGATACTTTGATTTTTCTACAAAAAATTCATTAGTAAAAACAGTAATGAAACTGTGACTTTTCCTGAATGATATATTAAACTCTGATAAATTTTAGTAAAATTTGACAAGCTTTATGTCGAATAGTTTAGCTCCAACAGGCCTTCAAACCTTAGATATCCCGTTTTACCCCACTTTCCCCTACGAATAATGAATTTTATTTATGTTCTTAAGGGAACATTTAAAAATTTCATGGAATACTCGTTGAATTTCCTTTACAGATTCACATCTAGTTAACAGCGAAACAGGAGGTTTATTTCAATACCATTATTTTGTCTGATTATGTAAAAACCGGGAAGCAGCTGAATGAAGATGTTAAACATTCCTGCAATTTTTTACAAGCTCGCTCTTTCATACCACCTAATTAAAAATATATTTTAGAGAAAGGAAAACGACAGAAAAGGAATCAATCTTTGAAACTAGTAGTAGCTAGATTTCTTGAAAACAAGAGAAACAAAAACTAGATATCGATTACAGAAGAAATGTTAGTAAATTTCAAGATATTAAGGTGTAAAATGAGTTTATATGTTCAGTTTCTGTATTCGCACCTGGACTATTTTTCTGGAAGATTTTGGGCAGTGAAAGGAGCAAGAAGGAAAATTTCACCAGGAGATAAAGGAAATGAAAAGGGGATATCCAAGAAGGTGGGATATCAGCATGATAGCCTTCTATTGCTGGACGTAGAAAAGACACTTTCCCCGTCAAGTTTAGTAGAAAAAAGATTAAAAAGAAGTTTTGAAAATATTAGAAAATGCCATTATAAAGTTTTGTAACTTTTTCTGTAAACTCGTTGATCATTTAATTAACTACAGATCTAGCACGTAAAAGTAATATCAGTGTTTATGAGGCGATAAAATAAGATTAATAAGGGCATAATGCTTAGATTCCTCCAAAATGTGAGATCGTTAAGTGCAACATAAAACTTAAAACTATAAAACCACCAAGTATTCATGAAATGCTAAACATGTCAAGATATAAATGAAAAGCTCAGAATTAACATGAAAAATACGTTTTTTGTCCATTCTGCAATAACACTGCCATGGCAATGTAGAAATGTTATATTTTCTGTGTAATAATGATTCAAGTCCATAGTTCAATTTATATCCACCAGGGAGCAAAAACTATTAGAAGTTCACTGTTATCAGTTTGAAATCATCAAATTATAGAACACTACAGAGTATCCAAAGATAGTTTATAAATAAAATAACACAATGCTACAGAACTTCACCAACAAACGTTTTAAAAACGTTTTGACCGGGATTCCTTCCCTCCGCATAACAGTCCAGGCCTTATACGAAAAATTTCAAGTTTGGCATTAACGGAAGAGCAAATATGATATAATGGAAAATATCAAGGTCAGTAGTGAATATCCCAGGTAGAAAATCTAATATATAAAATTCTCGTGTCGCGGTGTTTGTGGTTAAACTCCTCCGAAACGGCTTTCCCGATTCTCATGAAATTTTGTGTGCATATTGGGTAGGTCTGAGAATCGGACAACATCTATTTTTCATCCCCCTAAATGTTAAGGGTAATCCACCCCTAAATTTTTTTTTTCAATTTTAGATAATTTTTTTTTAATTTTTTTATGATACAGCATTAGTAAATACATATAACCCTGAATTTATCACCGGTCGAATCAACGATCAATCGATCAGTTATCCCCGCTAGATGTCTACCTGGGTCACCTCTCATCCAGCAAACATCACGGAGTAGGGATGAGAAGGAAGGCGGTCTCCTGTCTTACTCAATATACAGTTTCGTAGCAGTGACTTATACGTATTATTTTAATTTTTCTGTGCATCTATTACGTTAAATTCATATAAATAAACACGTGTTGCGTACCTGTATATATTGTACTTAACGCTTTTTGAAAATAGTTTTAAATATACCTTTTTCATTATTGTGAAAGGTAAGTCAAATAATAAACAAATGAATACAATATAATAATAGTAATAATAATAATAATAATAATAATAATAAATATCATACATATATTAAGTCACTGATGGAAGGATTTATTAACTATTAATATTTTAATTTCTTTGAAGACAACTTTAATAAATATTTTTTTACATTCAATAAATATTTATTAATAGTTAATGTAACATTAAATAAATCGTTTTTAATAAATAATTTATTAACTATTATTAAATATTCATTACATCCTATGATGTTGAATAATTATTTATTAACAGTTGATAAAGCTTATCAAATATAAAAAAATCTTGCTATCTGTGTAAGTATTTTAACTTCATTTATTTATATTACAGTCAGCAATGCCAAAAAGACGTAAAGGGGCCAATTTGAGTCGTAGAACAACCAATTCAACAGTCATGCGAGATATACGAGCACGAAGGTCTGGCGAACAAATCCAACAAAATAATACAGATGTGCGTGCAAGCATGGCGCAGTTACGTGAATCACTATCGCAAGAGGCGCGAGATGAACGAAATCAACAAAGACAATTAGAACGAAGAGAAACGCGCAGATTCATAGTAAACAGACGTAGAGGCATTGACCAACAACGCCAACAACTTCTTCGAGCATTTACATCAGATTCATTTCTTCGACTAGCATTCCAATATGAGCCTGATGTTGAATATTACGCTCATTCCAAAGTGGTTATTGGTTCTTTGGACAAGGAATGCCCGCATTGTCATGCACTTAAATTTAAAAATGAGCCAGTTGGGATGTGTTGCTCATCAGGAAAAGTACAACTAACCGAAATTGAAACACCACCTGAACCATTACACGGTTTACTTATCGGTACAGATCCAGATTCTAGCCTTTTCCTAAAGTCAATTCGCACATTCAATTCATGTTTTCAAATGACGTCGTTTGGAGCAACAGAAATAGTTAACAATATTGATGCAAACGGTCAACAATTTAATTCCACGTTCAAAATCAAAGGCCAAATTTATCACAAAGTGGGCTCATTGCTGCCATTGCCAAACGAATCTCATAAATTTTTACAAATTTACTTTATGGGTGGCGAAGACTCCGAACGTGCACTCGCCAATCGCGTGGATGCACGTTGCGATTACCACAATCTCAATTCACCTTTTGCCAGGCGTATCGTCACCGACCTGGACGCTCTGTTAAATGAGCATAATGAATTGTTGAAATTATTCAAATCACACATGCACAAACTACAAAGTGACAATCATGCTATTGTCATCAATCCTGATAGAACACCAGCTGGAGAGCATGTACGTAGATTCAACGCACCTGTTGTTGACGACGTTGCTGGAATCATGGTTGGTGACCGTACAGCTACGCGACAAATCGTGATTCGAAGAAGAAATAATAATCTTCAATTCATTAGTGATACCCACCGTTCTTATGACGCTCTCCAATATCCACTAATTTTCTGGAAGGGACAAGACGGATATTGCGTAAACATTAAACAACGAGATCCCGTAACAGGTAATTCATTCATTATTAAAAACATAATTAATTATTATTGTAGAATCTTCAATTAATTCAATGATATATTATTACAGGAGCCGAAACAAATAAGAACGTTAGCTCGAAGGATTTTTATTCATATCGTTTGATGATTAGAAGCGGCCGAGACAATATCATTTTACGATGTCGTGAGCTAAGCCAACAATTTATGGTCGACATGTATGTGAAGATAGAGAGTGAACGACTACGATACTTGCGATATAATCAACAGAAGCTGCGTGCGGAAGAATATATTCACCTGCGAGATGCTATTGCGAAAAACGCTGACACTGCCGAAATTGGTAACTCTGTTATCTTACCATCATCGTATGTAGGTAGTCCACGTCACATGCAAGAGTACATACAGGATGCTATGACTTTCGTGCGTGAATATGGACGACCGTGTCTTTTTATTACTTTTACATGTAATCCAAAATGGCAGGAAATTACATCATTACTATTACCAGGACAAAATGCAATACATCGTCATGACATTACAGCACGTGTGTTTAAACAAAAATTAAAGTCTTTAATCAGCTTTATTACGAAGTTGCATGTATTTGGTCCCACACGTTGTTGGATGTATTCAGTTGAGTGGCAAAAGCGTGGATTACCTCATGCTCACATTTTAATTTGGTTCGTCGACAAAATACGTGCTGAAGACATCGATATTTTAATTTCTGCAGAGATTCCAGATCCATCTACTGATCAATTACTATTTGATATTGTTACTACAAACATGATTCATGGTCCGTGCGGAATTTTGAATCGTTCATCACCTTGCATGGTAGACGGAAAATGTACTAAGCGTTTTCCTAAAGATTTCATAAACGATACGGTAACACATATTGACGGATATCCAATATATCGTCGAAAAAGTACTGAAAATGGCGGACAATCGTTCATTAAAACTATCAGTAACGCAGACATCGACATTGACAATCGTTGGGTGGTACCATATTCACCTCTGCTCAGCAAAACATTCAATGCTCATATTAATGTTGAGTCATGCAGTTCGGTGAAGAGTATCAAATATATTTGCAAATATGTTAATAAAGGAAGTGATATGGCTGTATTTAGAATTGAAGATACTAATGTCAATGCTCCTCCGTTGAATGAAAATGATGAAATTACGAATTACCAAATTGGCCGGTATATCAGTTCCAATGAAGCTGTCTGGCGTATTTTTGGTTTCCAAATTCATGAAAGAGATCCAGCAGTTATCCATTTAGCTGTCCATCTTGAAAACGGCCAGCGCGTATATTTCACGGACGATACAGCGCTTTATCGTGCTATAAATCCACCAAAAACCACGCTCACTGAATTTTTTGAACTGTGCAATCGTGCGGATGCGTTTGGTGCCTTCGCACAAACACTGCTCTATTCTGAAGTTCCGCGATATTTTACATGGGCTCAATCGAAAAAATGGATGCCCCGCAAGAAAGGGACACCAGTTGATGCGTGCCCCGGTTTATTTAAATCAAATAATTTGGGACGTGTATATACAGTCAATCCAAGGCAGACTGAGTGTTTTTATCTGCGACTGCTGTTGGTTAATGTCACCGGACCATTGTCATTTCAAGATATACGCAAGGTAGATGGACAACAGTATCCAACGTATAAAGATGCATGCCTTGCACTAGGCTTACTAGAAGATGACAATCAATGGGACAGTATGCTTGCTGAAGCAGCATTAAACTGCACAGGAACACAAATTCGTCTACTATTTGCTATAGTATTGACTACATGTTTCCCGGCCCGAGCGCAAATGTTGTGGGATAATCACAAAGATTCAATGACTGATGACATTTTGTATCGATATCGTACAAGGTACAACGATCTAACGATATCATTCAGTGATGCAATGTACAATGAATCATTGATTGCTATCGAGGATCTTTGCATTGCTATTGCGAATTTACCAATCAGTCATTTCGGTATGAGTTCACCGAATCGAAGTGCATCTGATTTACTCAACACAGATATGAATCGTGAACTGCAGTACAATACTGTGGAAATGGCAGGCATTGTTAGTCGCAATGTTCCATTACTAAATGATGAACAAAAAATTATTTACGACCGCATTATGCTGGCAGTTTCGGCAGGACAAGGAGGATTCTTTTTTTTGGATGCACCAGGTGGAACTGGCAAAACGTTCCTTATTTCGCTACTTCTTGCCGAGATACGATCAAAAAATGGCATCGCATTGGCCGTTGCATCTTCTGGCATTGCAGCAACTTTATTAGATGGAGGCAGAACAGCTCATTCAGCATTTAAGCTGCCATTGAACATCCAAAATAATCCAGATGCAGTGTGCAAGATAAAAAAACAATCGTCTATGGCCACAGTGCTGAAACAATGTAAAATTATTATCTGGGATGAATGCACTATGGCACACAAACATTCGCTTGAGGCATTGGATAGGACATTAAAGGATATAAAAAACAACGATAAATTATTTGGCGGCACTTTGTTACTCCTTTCAGGTGATTTCAGGCAAACACTTCCTGTTATTCCACGTTCAACGTACGCTGATGAAATCAACTCTTGCTTAAAATCATCGCGACTATGGCGTAATGTTGAAAAAGTACAACTGACGGTGAACATCCGCGTTCAAATGCTTCAGGATCCATCCGCCGAAACATTCTCTAAACAACTGTTAGATATTGGCGATGGGAAAGTTGCTGTACATGAAAATACTGGATGCATTAAATTACAGACGGACTTATGCACAATCATCGACTCGCAAAATACTCTCATCGATCGAATATTTCCCGACGTACACACACAATATGTAAATCATAAGTGGCTGGCAGAAAGAGCGATTTTGGCAAGTAAAAATGTGGACGTCAATGGATTAAATTTAAAGATACAACAGTTGTTACCTGGGGACTTGATGTCATATAAATCTATCGATGCAGTTTGTGATACCAACGAGACTGTGAATTATCCAATTGAGTTTTTAAATTCGTTGGATTTGCCAGGCATGCCACCACACAATTTACAATTGAAAGTTGGATCACCGATTATTCTCCTTCGTAACTTAAACCCACCACGGCTATGTAATGGCACACGATTAGTCATTAAAACATTAATGAAAAACGTTATAGAAGCCATCATCTTGAATGGCAAGTTTCAAGGCCAAAATGTGTTGCTGCCACGAATCCCTATGATTCCGACAGATGTGCCAATTGAATTCAAACGCACTCAATTTCCAATTAGATTGGCATTCGCTATGACGATCAATAAGTCACAAGGCCAGACATTGTCTGTATGTGGCTTAGATTTGGAAACACCATGCTTTTCCCATGGACAACTATATGTGGCATGTTCTCGCGTGGGAACACCATCCAGTTTGTTTGTGTTGGCTAAAGACGGACTAACCAAGAATATTGTACACTCTATTGCGCTAAGAGATTAATTTTTTTTTCAACTGCCATAATTGATAGTTACAATATGAATAATTATTTTTGATATTTAGATAACTAGCAAGAATTGTAATTTAAAATATATTCTCTACATTAATAAACATTAATTTATTACCCTACATAAAGCATTCTTTTATTGTTTATAACGCTTTCGATTATAAGTACATCCCCGAACACTTATAGTAGATAATTATTTTTATTGACCTAAAAAAATGTTTCCTACAAATAATATACATGGCAAAACAACGTTTGCCGGGTCAGCTAGTAATTTATAACACTGAATGAAATTATAGAAAATTGAGATAATGAGGTGTACATGGATAGATCTAGGGTTGATGGCAACACAGGGTTCGCGGTGTGCACCTTCAGAAATCAAAAGCTTTTCAAAACAAATTGCTATCAGCTAAATTCGTATAACTCTGTTTTCCAAGCCGAGCTTGCGGCAATTAACTTTGACGCTGGCTGGGCCTTGGTACGAGGAGCTAAAATAAAAATTGTTACTGGCAGTCTCTCGTCAATCGAGTCGTTAAAAAGTTTTAACAACAGATCCAATTTCGTGTTAAACATTAAAAAGTCCATTATTAATGCGAGACGGAAAGTCTGTTCATCCTGGGTCAAGGCCCATGCTGGCGTCACAGAGAATGAACTTGCTGATCAATTTGCAAAAACTGCTACATTTACTGGGCAAAAAAACAATGTCCCTGAGCCTTACTCATTCCTAAAATATAAAATTAAAGAATTTATAATAAACAGCTGGAAATAGAAACCCGAGTAAAGGGTTCATTGGGTCTGTTGACATTAACATAATTATCACACGCCCCAATTTGCAAATGTAGTTTAAGGTGATGTAGACCACTGTGTTTTTGACTGAACTTTAACTAAAAAAATTCATTTAAATAGACCGGCTAACACAAACAAAACCGCATGGTTTAAAATTTTAGTCATTAATAAGTTTGGACTTGTGAAACTGAAAGAGATATTTAGAATTTCTAGTTGCATAAGCAGTGAGCTTATTGAATAATGTAACGTTATCAAAAATATATCAACGTTTCTTTTACATTTGTGTGGGTTTTTTTATTTCTTCTTGGATTATAAAATTTTAATTGTATCTATTACATATTCACACATGATGTAATGTGCTTACGTTTCTGTTTAATTTTTTATTTGTATTTTGTTTCCTGTTTTACTACTTGATGTTGTTCCATGAACTTTTTTGTCACTTCCTTCTGTTCTGTTGTTCAGAACTTTTGCTTTTGTTGTTGCTTTTTTGAAAGCAGTGTAATTAAGTTTTGTAATTTGATATAATGTTTTTTCTTTCCGTTTTGTTGTTATTATGTACTCCCCGACCGCCGTCCTGCTCAGTGCCTTATACCCTCTGGGTATGCTGTACCGGCGTGGGCAATTAAATACTGACCGTTGTTATTTTAAATGCAGCTAAGAGACTCTGTTTTCTCAAAGCTGAATTTCATAGATTTAGTTCAATTTAACTTTGATCCCTATAAATATATTAGCAATACAAAATAATATTACAAACAAAATTTCATATCTGAATAAAATGAAATCATTGAAAACAAAGAAATTTAAAGCTTTTAGAAAATATTGAATAAATATTTTTAAATTTTTTGTGAATTCGCAGTATAATGAAGAATCGAACTGACGTTCGAACACGTAGTATCATTTAAACAAATTAAAAAGATGAAGCAGACAGTTTCTAATTTTCTGAAATCATTTTTAAAAGAACGAAATTTAGAATTTACAGGTAATAAACTATAAAGTTTTCTCTTTGGAAATGGATAACTGGTCGAAAAGGGGAAGAAAGATCTGTCATTCCGTTATTGATTACATCTTGTAAATTTGTTTATGGAATAAACACTATTCAAACCGTTCCTAAACTCCAGATCTTTCCTATTCATATGTAAGATAAGTGAAGCTATAGAGAGTGATTGATTACCAGCTGAAAGGTAACGCTAACAATAGAATCTTTATATTTAATCGTAATAAAATCGAATTTCGTTCAAATCTTTTGATATAAAGAGTACTGAATTGCATTTGTGTTGATAAATAAAAAAGTCAATTATTCTTTACGAATTAATTTTAGAAAATGGCGGATTTGACATTGTTAATAAATAACATTTTCTGTCTCCATGGAATTGAAACAACACAGTTCATCCTAACTTTGATGATGACACGTAGCATTTAGTTTCTCTGTACCTGAACAACTGACGCGTCGACGGTGTCATTTCAAGGAAAAGCTTCGTTGTTCCTGTCGGTCTGACAAAAGATTGGATAAAAGAATTCGTGACAGTTCTTTCTTTTATCACCTCATAGGGTTTCAAACATTGGATTGTCCAAGAGATTTCCGTCGATATAAATTATGTCGCCTAGCATGGAATATACCAAGAATATTGTTTTTTCTTTTACTAATTCTTACAGTGATAATGCAAATGACAATGTTAGGATACCTTATCGATATAAAATTGCAGTTGGTGGCAATTATTGTTACGATGCTTCTAATATCAGCACATATATCTATGTTCCGATCTCGCCGTAATATAAAACTGTTGGTTTCAAAGCTTTCTAACATCTCCCAGGCGATTCATTCACCTGGAAATTTTAAGTTTTCTTTCATTATGTATTGCTCTGTTATGGTTGGATTGAATTTAATTCTAGAAATCTCACGCATCAGCTCCGGAATTCAAGATTTCTTCAAACATGAGATAATGTCATCATTTTTCATATCTGAAGAATTAAAATCATACATTTCTTGGGAAATCGATATTTTGTTTGTTTTAACCGATTTATATTTGCACCTTCCTGCGATTTGTTATTCCACCTACTATTTTTTCGTGTGTTTCTGCATGAAGAAGATTTGGTCTGAATTCTTTACAAAATCTCTAAGTCTGGTTGGAACACTTGAACATCTGAGCATACTGAATATTTACGAAGAAGTGACAGAAGTCATGGCTTTTGCTGATGATTTTCTATCTTATTATGCCTTCATTTTTGTAGTGATAAGTATGTCTGGACTATTCTGGTTCACTTACATTTTTGTATTTTTGAAGCAGGGAAATTATTATACTTATGTATTTATATTTTCTGGAGTAGTATACTACTTGCTAGTACTCTTGTCAGTAATATTACCTGCAGCTGCCGTAAATGAAGCTGCAGAAATAGCGAAAAGCAACATCTTGTTCATGGAAAGTTGGATTCCAAAACCCTACAGAGATTCGAAAATTTATTTACGTCAAAAGCTGAAGCAAAGTGTTGAAATGACCTTGTGGAAGATCTACAAAGTCGATAAATCTCTTTTTATCACATCACTTGGTACCCTTCTCACGTATGGGATGCTTTTGGGAACTTTAGGAAGTGTTAATAAACAAAACAATATGTCATCACAGGAATGTACGAATAAAGTGTGAATATAACTGTAGTACCATGGTTTTAAATACTTTAGTATTTCATTACTCTGACCGTTACATAAAAAAAATGTTGTAAAAATTATAAATGTTCTTTGTTAAAATTTTTGATTTTTTTGATTTTGTTTTTTGTAAATAAAGTTCCTCCATGTTCATAAATATATTCTGGATGTATTGACACGATTTAGTTATTATATTTATTACTTTATTTAAAATATGTAACATTGAAAACTGCGAATCTAGCATACGCGCGCTCTCTCTCTTTTCTTCCATTCAAATACATGGATCATTGAGAGAACATTTTTGTCTCCTTTCGAATATTATGTAACGGAGGAAGCTGTGTTCAAGTTACCGACAGATTCGAGGTGCCTTTGAGCGGTTAGAATTGAGAGCTTCCGTCGTTGTGACAGGGCGTCGGTTTATATCCCGACCTTTGTCCGAGTGTTTCTCTTTTCTGTTTGCTATTGTTTCTTTCTTGACATTTTTACTTCCTCGTATACGAAGTATACAAAGGGAAAGTATTGTAATCATCAAAAAAATCGAACTCGAGATTTTGATGAATCTCCACGTTTTAGATCTCCATGAGTCCAAAAAACACAATTTTGGAATTATGTCTGTCTGTGAACACGATAATTCAAAAACTATTACAGCTACGGGAATGAAATTTGGTATTGACACATAATTTGTAGATATCTAACAAATTTTGGACAAAATCCGTCCACGGGAGGTCTGTCTGTATGTCCGTGTTAATGTGAACGCGATAACTCACAAACTTGAATAGCTAGATAGATAAAAATTGGTACGCAGTTTTATCATCAAGAATGTAGGTCCGTATAAAATTTCCGTATAATTTTTTTTATAAAATTCGTCAAAGGTTGGCTGTCTGTCGGTCTGTATAATCGCATACTTGTAAAAATAATATCTCACACGCCCTTTGGCTTATATAAATAAAACTTGGTATCACGGATGCTAAAAGTAATTATAGATTTGTGACCAATTTTCATCTCAATCGGTTAAAAAATAGGTGTTCAAATTGTATATTCAATCTTTTTACTTTTGAAACGAATCCATCCACGCTCATGCGTATTGTAAGCAATATCTGTGCATAATATTCAGCGGCTTCATGGCGAAAGAACGACTCAGACTTGGCGCTTTTCTCTTCCCTTTTGGTTCCTTTTTCTCCCTTTTGGCGAATTCTGATTCTGCTCGGATTATTTTATTTCCGTTTGCTTTGATGTTTTCAAGTGTCGTGGAGAAACTTGTTGCGTTCTGGGAATAGAGCAGATTCGAAATTTTTATCCAGCGAGAGTGCGGGGAACTGACATACTATACGAGGGTTTTTGAGAAATGAGTATACGAGAAAGTTTTCAGGGAGGTCACTCCCGCTGGTGACTGATTCTATTCTTAAAATAATATTCCACCGTGTTCATAAATATATGCAGACTATATTGATGTCCGGAGCACAGTAAAATATAAAAACACACATCATCGTTCAACAGAGTACCTTTAAGATTAATAATTAATAATAAGAATTTCGAGTGGATAAAAAAAGTTTGAGAAACATTTATGAAATTAAATAAGCAAAGGTTAGATGAAAGTATTGGAAGAATTTAAATCTAATTTTTCCTTTTAGATATGCAAAAAAAGAGGGACAGAGGCTGACGAAGGCAAAACTGAAGCGAAAGTCGCACCGGGGGTGAAATCGGGGAGGAAACATGTCTAACCGCCTAAGTTATTCAGTCCGTGTGAGTGAGCGTTTTAAGTAGTTGTCATGGAGTTTAGAAAAAAAATTGTGGGGGTCAAAGAATGCTGAAAAGAGAGGAATTATTAATATAAAATTAATCTGGTGCGCTTACGATTTACATGCAGTGATTTTTAATATTAGGAAGATTTTCAAAGAATTTTTGGGCTAATTTTACAATAAACTCTATACGGCTAGGTAGTTTAAACTTATTTCTTAGATCAGCGTTAAAAATTTGGAAAGCTTCGCCATTTTGAGTGTCATTCTTGAGCAGAGGGCCATGTTACTCTTCTCTGCATCGTTCCAATTTTAGTATATGTGCTGCCGAAGCGATTACATCAACAATAATTTTTTTGAAGATACACGCGGTCATAATGTTTATAGCTACTACGCCCCGCCTCCCCTACGTCAAGTTCTACTCTCTCAACTAGCGACCTTAAAATTCTGATGACTTTAACAATTTATAAAAAATAGATAAAAATTTTGTGCAATAATATATCTGATATAATTAGAAAGATAATTTTTTGCTCTTTAAAATGACATAAACTTTTTTGTCAATTAATTCATGCAGAATTGGTTTAATTTCTAAATAATTTAAATTTGAATTAATTTTTTTAAGAAACTTCTCCGAGGTGAACGTCTTCAGCATCCCAAAGTATATCTGTGTCGGATTTGGTAGCTCTACGTTCCACTGTCTCTTCTGTACATCGCCAAAAGACACACAGACATTCATCGTTATTGGTATTAGAGATAAACAGAAAAATGTGTATTTTCATTAATGAGTTAAGTATACAGTAAAATAATTTAATATTTTAATTAAGGAAGTTATTAATTTTTGCTTGATTCTACTTTTCACGAAACGAATCAAACTTTAAAAACATTCCCTAAAGATATATGAGCTAACCTGAACTCCAAAAATGATCCATTAATTTTATCAAACCAATTGATGAAAATTAAAAATTGCTTTGAATGTATGTACTGACCATCAGCAAGTTAACTCAGGTTATATAGTGAAACACAGATGCAGAAGTATCCAATAGTTAAGACAAATATGTTCTTTAAGAACTAAGCTTATGAAATCGTTAACAAAACGAACTTTTATTTAAAAAAGCAATAGGCCATATAAATTACATAAGATTAAAGTATTGGACCTACTTTTAAATTTTTGAATATACCTTTAATTTTAAAAGGAGAATTTTCTCTGTCTAAAAAAGTTTGTATATTTTCTAAAAAAAAAAAAAAAAACTTCAATTTTCGAAAACCAAATTACTATCCCCATGGTTCCCCATTTTCAAACAAGTATTTTTCAGTTGCCGAGTACTTATAATTATGACAGTTGATAGAAGTATTGTTTATGAAAAAGAGCCGTTTTAGTGTAAAGAATTTGTAATTCTAAAATGGAAAAAATAATTAAATAAAATCATGAAATTTTCGCGCTTGTATTTATTGATTTTAAAATTGAAATTTAGATGTATTTTATTAATTATTTATGTAATACTTATTTCAAACGAGTAAACAGTTACGGTGCTCTCTGTCGATGTGATTTTGAATTTCATGAATTTATCTGAACTAGAGGACGCCCAGCGGTCTAAATTCGACTGTAAATCATTAAATTTTTAAGTTTGAACGTTATTCAGGTTCTTATGTCAAAGAGTATACTTCTATAATCACTGCATATAATTTTTTTGAATTTTGTTCTATTACGTCATCTGCGAGCGTGCACAAGTAGGTCATTATGCATTAATTTTCTAATTATGTGAAAAATACGAACGATAGGGAAAATGAGGTATAGCTTGGATAAGTCATATGTAAAAAACAATAACACTTTTTTGACATTTCCTTGGGTTTTTTATTGCTATACTGGCCAGGTATCGCCAAGGCTACACAGTTAATTTGCCTATCTTTTTCAAATTATACAAGATTTAAATAAAAAATTAATACGAAAAAGAAAAATGAAATAAAGAATGCAATATGTGTTTGACATTGACAGATTTAAATCATCCTCATTTTGTATTTCACTCCGAAGAGTTCTTTTTTTATAAATAATCTAAATCAACTCCCTCTTGGAGTGGTTTTCACTGCGGGAGGATTAAATCAATCACAAATCATCCACTCCACATTCAGTCCAAATTCACTCCGCATTTACTCCGCTAATTTTTTACAGTGTATGAACGTAAACAATGAATGTTTTATTTAATTTAATTTAATGTATTTGTAACACATATTATACATAAATTTTCTCTTTCTGCACTCCTTCTCCATATGAACTTTAACTATGCCAATTCTCACACTCCTCCGTGCGCGCAGTGTGCTTCAAAAACGGTACAAAATTTGTTCTTCAAGTATTAATATATAGATATTTTAAGAGGTTATCTCGGAAAATCAGCTTGTATTTTTTTCTTTTCTTTTTTTCTGAGTTTTGTAAATAATATCTGTTTTAGTTAGTAAAAGGTCGCAATACTATTTTGTATACATTACAATACACTAAAAAGGTTCAATTAAAAAATGAAAATGTTGACTTGGGCTAAATTTATAATGTAATTGTCTAATAGCTAGAATGGTAAAAATTAATGGCAAGAAAATATAAATATAAGCATTTCCTTTTTCCATTTACCTACAAAATTATTCAATTCGTTTCTTTTGTGAATGTTTCCTTCAAACATTATCAAACACTTTTATTTAACTTAACTTATTTCACGTTTGTTCATTCATTGTGTAACCGATTTTTCAATCATTTCCTGGCAAGCTAGAGTTTTGAAATTTTGTACAGTATTTTAATATTTTAAGAACTTAATTAAAAATTAATCGATTGATTTGATTAAATTTTGATACTCTGCGAGTTGCTACCTGACAGTGAAATTCATTTCAAGATTCTATAATAATCATAATAATGAATTATTAATTAAAAATTAAAAAGTAGAAAATAATTAAAATAAAAAATTCTGCTTTTTAGAACGTTACTAAAATTGTGCTTTTAAAAACTGTTTTATGTTATTATTTTATCTTTTAAATATCTTGTTCATTCCCTTGAAATTAATAAATTAAATAATTCATTCCGAACCGCAAAAATGTGGTATTGAAATCCAAACCAAATATCACATTTTAAAGTAATTATGTTTTGTTATTTTGACAACATGAAATCTTAATCTGAATTGCTACTTGAAACATACGTTTAACATGTGCTTCAGTCAAGCGTGTCGAATAAAAGCATAAAATCAAGATCCAATACTTCCGTTTTGTTTTATTCTTTTGAGTATAAATAGAAGTAAACACAAGCTTTTGATATCTTTTGTTGGAAATTAGCACCGATAGAGCGAATTCAAAATGATTTCTCAGGTAGTGTATTAATTCTTCTAAGCCTGATATCTTTTTAACGATTTTATAAAATGATTTCAATTACTGAAAACAAAGGCAATTTAAAATGTGTCTGAAATTCTGAAATTTTCTGCCATACTCAAAGTATGAAGTTAACATTTTTTTGTTTTCATTAAATACTTTTAATTTGACTAGTTTCACCTTTGTAGAGATGGAATTACTTAATCAGGTTTTTTTACTCACTTTCTGGCATGCTAGAGTTATGAAATTTCGCAGACTTGTATATTCTCGATGAAACTGCACTACTGTAATATCAACAAAACTTATTTATCTGTTAATGGATCAATTAATTAAGATTTGACTCCATACACAAGCCGCCATCTAGTTTTGAATCTTAAAAATGGATATCAAGAGTCGATGATTATTATAATAACGAATTATGAATTAAAGACTAAAAATTAGAAAAAATATACTTTTTAATACATTAATAATAGACTGTTTGAATAACTGATATTATTAATTTATTTTTGAAACCTTGCTTTTGTTTCAATTTCAAGCGTTATTTATTTCTTAAATTTAGTTGCAATAACGAAGAATCAATGTTATTGTTTGAATGACAATTAAATAATTTGTATTCGTTTTAAAAATGTAATTCCACATGTAATCATGTTTTTTTCGTAAAAATGTTATATTTGTGGTATGTGTTACTGTTAAAGAGTGGAATTCGTTATTTCATAGAATAACTAGGTATTTCATGAATCATCACTTGAATGCCAGTTTATTATATGAAATAACTGAATTATGCACATCATCGGTAACATATGTAAAAAATTTACTTTTATTTACATATTTTATTTTAAAAATCGTCTGTTGTTGCCTTTTTTCTCCTTATACGTAGAAACCCGCGCTAAACAATTATTTTCCAAAAGACATTTGATGAATACTCTATATCACTCATTAAAGTGAGAGGCAAAAAAAGGAACCGAGTTGAAACAGTTCTGACAAATAAGCCTTCATGTACGCTTTCATTTAATTTGACCTGTTTCATGTTTGTATCGATGGTAAAAATGTTTTCTTCCCCCTTCTAAATTGTGCTACAAAAACCCTTTTTTGTTCAAAATTCTATTAGATTAAAAATTATAGATTTTCTTTTCTAAATTGTATCAATCCCTATCTAATTGTATCATTCGCTTTTATTATTCTTTTGATCCACCTCTTTATCCTTGACCCTGTTGGATACCTCTTATAAATTTCTTTTGAATTTTTTCTTATGTTTAATTTTATAAATTTTATTAATCAATTTATTGATTGCTATATATTATTTTTGTTTTTTCTTAGGTATGCTTATTTATTTATTATGTACATTTTTATTATATTTATTTATTTTCCGCCTAAAAAGGGTGTTGATTATATTCTATTTGTATTTAGATTTTATATTATATTGTATTATTACTATTATACAATTATTTATATTGTATTTGTATTAATAATTTATATTATATTGTATTATTACTATTATACAATTATTTATATTGTATTTGTATTGAAATTTTTTTCCAGCGACTTGTGACAAGCTTTACACTCAAAGATAAGCTGGATCTGTTAGGGAAATGTTATAAAAAACATTTAAAATAAATTAGTATTCAGATTCTTTGCTCTCTTTCAGGTTTTTATTTTAGCTGCCTTG
>BGPR01032442.1:3136-17504 GCA_013235015.1 Araneus ventricosus | reverse complement strand
TAATTAGTACTTCGAACTGTCCATTGTTGCTTGAAGTTCGTTTTCGGTGTACTAAAGCATTGCTTTTGTAATGGCTCGACGTGAAACACTGGCACTTGAAGAGATCACATAAACCTATACATTATTATGAAATAAAATCATGCTTACATCTACATTTTATGCATACTTAAATTGTCAATAGAAATCCTAGCTAAAACTTTTACTTTTAAGTTCTCAAAAAAACTTTAAAAAATTTTAAGGTTATGAAACGCAATCTTATATCAACGAGTATTAGTCAGTAAGCGCAATAAAATTGGTTAATATATTAGTTCATGTAACACGTACGTAAGAAATGGATGCTCAAAATGTCTACCACGATTATCTGTCTATAACAATATTTATTGTAGTTGCCTACAATATCAAGGTTTCACTATATCAGTTTATATAGAAGTAAATAGAATTTAACAGAAGATAATTCCTAACAAGGAAATAACGTTAAAAGTTTAAAGAAAAAATATTTAGAACTGATGAAAGTAGATATTTGCAACCATGTATTATTTACAGATACTTTGGAACAACATATAAGGTTTTCAGCGTTTTTCATTGTTGTTAATTGTATTTTTTCAGGTTGGAAACGGAACGTCCCCTCTATTCTACATACGAACCTGCGGACATTTTTTTATTACGGAGCCTGGAACTGGAGAAACAGAAATTATTCTGCATAAAAAATTGTGTTTATTTCTTTATATCATTTTGAAATTGAAGAATGTAGGTCTCTGATTTTCACAAAATTATTACAAATATACTCTAATACATATTGAAACCGTTGTTTTACTTCTTCCTTTTGTGAGAAAATTGAAATAAAGATTATTTTAGATGTGTTTTCTTAGTTTTTCTAGTAATTACTTGCACTGTAAATAAAAAAGAAATACAATAGACTCTCGACTATCCTATCTGGTAAGAATATTTTATTGATGGTAGTTTAATAAATTATACCTATAAACATGAATTATCTGCTTCTGAGCTCAATATGAGAAACGGAAGAATACATGCAAAACGCTTAGAGGGTTAGAAACGAAATTCATCTTTATAAAATGAGGAATAATTTCGGCAAGAATGGTACCGACGTTATATTTAATTGCTGATTTTTAAAGTGAATACATTCATACTGAACTGTGTAGAGGATTGTACGTTTCCCGCAAGTAAATTAAACATTATAAATTTATCATTTTGTGTATAATATTTTTATTCTTAGATGACCTTGTTTTAGAATAAATTTTTAGTAGGTACAAAGATATAAATACAAATTAAGGGAAGTTTTAACTATGATAGAGGTAAAAATACAATGATATTAACAAAAAGCGAATGGAAAAGAACGAGGAGGAATAAGAATCTGGTGGATGTCATCAGAGGCCTACATGCATGCAGATTCAAAATTAGAATAGGTTTTCTGTTGAGGAAAAATGACTTTAAGGTCTAAATTTGAATTTTCCTCTAAGGCCTGAACCCATTCCAGAACAGATTGCAAAGAAAAAACATTTATCCACAAAGAAGAAATTCAAAACAGCCCCCTAGACATAGTCTGAAAAAAAGGCTTGAAACTTCTTACCTCTGTTGTGGAATGGAAGAAAATGACTCTCAGAAGTGAACTTTGTATATAGGTGTCTATCTCTATCTAATGAGGTTTACACTAACTAAAAACCCAAAAATCTTTTTTTTATTTTTCATAAAGGTTTTTATAGTTTTTTTGTTATATTTTTTTAGTATTTTAAAATTTTTTTATTCGTTTTAATCTGAATTGTAGAATAAATAGCAAACATTTATAAAGAACTGGTCTGTACTGAGGGGTGAGAAAATATGAATAAGAGCGGTTTCAGTATTAGAAGGATGTTTTAATGAAATGGTATTGGCAGCTTTTATCCAACTCCGGCATATCCGGGCCCTTTTCCACATTAGGCCGGATAGCAGGGAGTCTGCTGTACCACGAATATGCTTTAACTTTTGTAATGATAGTTAATTTTTAAGGTATTACTTCGAAATATCATATTTTATAGCTATTTTATCATATTTTTATATATTGGAGTTTAGGTGGAAGGAAATGTTTCGACAGTGTAAAAATCACTTTTATGTGATGATATTTTTGAAAAAGCAAATACGAAGAAACGCCAAAATTTACCTTTATTTTTAAATAAATATCATTTTATTAAAGTTTCGAAAAAGCAATCTGAAGTGCATATCGGGGCCATTTAAATTTTGTTTGTGCCAAATTTGGTAGGTGTAGGTCGATTGGTGAATCCTGTAGAAAGTTCTTATATTATTATTATTATCATCACCTTCATCGCTATTATTATTATTTATTTATTTACTTATTTATTTTTATTATTATTATTAACATCATCATCATCATCATCGGAAACTTGCTACTAAAAGGAGCAGGTGGTTCTTCCATCCTCTTAACAGCAGTAATACAGTTATGTCTACCAATCTTAAAATAGGCAACTTATTTAATTTTTGAGAAGCTGAAAGCATTGATTGCTACAAAAATACCAAAAGACAATCTGGAAAATACAAAAAAGTGCACAAGAAATATATTATTATTTGAACTGAATTTTGATTCATAAGTGTTATTAAAATTCGGTGAACGTATTGCATCTCATCAAGTTCACTTCCGACTCTTATATTGAACTGCTAAAAAGTATTAGTCAAAATGACGCTATTAAAATTATGTGATTTAATGGAGATTATTTTTTATTTCTTTCATGCATGATTCTTATTTAAATTACAATAATTACATATTTAAGCTAGTTATTAAGTGCTCACTAAATTTAATAACATAATCTCTTGATTAACATAATTATCTTGTGCAGTGGGAGAAAAAGATGGGTTTCAAGCCCTTGTTAAAAAGTGAATCTACTTAAACTAACAGAAAACCACATTTTTAAAACTACTTTTCATTGAGTGAAAAAAAAAGAAAGAAAAAAAAAGTTGAAACAAAAGCTCCATATTTTATTAAAAAATAATGATAAAACAATGAACTTTAAAAAATGGCGAAGCAATGGAAATGAAATGCTTTTAACAATATTACGAAGTATATTCAATAGTTAATTTATTAAAATTAGAAACAAAATATCATAAGTATATAATTGGCATCATTTAAAGATTATGTGTTTATAAGTGAATTGATTAAGTAAGTTTCGACATTGATTATAAATAAAGAAAAGTGTCTGAATAATATATGATAACCACTGGGAATTAAAAAAATATTTTTTTTAAAATTTTATCAAAATTAGGGAAAACTTTGCACAAAAACTAAATTGGTGTTATTGAAAAGATAATTTTTGGAATCTTAAGAAGGTGGAAAAGTTTTTTCATGTAATAATAATAATCAGAATTTATCCCTAAAAACAACAAACTTTAGTTTAATTTTTAATTATAATCCCAATTAAAATATAGAAAAACCTTCTCCAAGGTATTTTTGTGCCAAATTTCTTTCAACGGTCTGCCCTGTCGAACACCGAAAGACGAAAACACATAAATTCTTTTTTATTATCAGCAGAGACTAGCTGCCTTTGCTGACCAGTTTGTTCGATAACAGTGCTAGTCTTCTAAAATGGGTGCCTGATTTCAAAATAAAAATGATTAAAACCTACATCAATTCAGATTTAGCTGTATAATTGTCGTTCTGCTTCGGCATAATTTTTGAAACCCGCTTGAAATTTTAAAAAAATTCCATTTATTGTGCCGAACCTGATCAGGGCAACGAGATAAAAGTTACAGTTTCCCTAGATTCTAGGAACCTCACACTCCTCATCAAAGTTACATTGTGTATTTAAATTTAGCTTATATTTTTACCTGCTTAAGCGTAAGAAGAGAACTTAATAATTATGAAGATGGGCATTTCCTCGTGTAGAGCGTCTTGATGCAATTAGAAAGGGAGCTCAGAAAATAGAGTTGTCTGCGAAGATGCTGGCCAAACAAATGTGCGAAGGAGAAATTGAATTAATGAGGATTTGGAGAAAATCGATTCGTGTCTGTATGTAAAAAAGGAACGTGTTTTTGTGTTAAGTTAGATGTTAAATGGACAGAGGCAGGTACTAATTAATAAGTTGCAACGCATTGATTTTTGAAAAATATTTTTGTGAAAAATTTAAATTTCTCAGATTTGAAAGGTAGTATCTTAATCAATTTCTTTAATTTTCATCGCCTCTTGGCGATGCATCGTCTCTTCATCGATGGAAAATTTTTGAATGTGCAGTCCAAAATAGCACAAGGCAGATTCTTTGAACTATTAATTGCTGGATCACTGCCTGGAATATCCTGCAGGAATTCATTGAAAATCTGAGGTATCTTTTGGAAAAATGTGTCCAAAATATTCTTCATATGGTTCGAAATTTGTTAAACTTTTGAATCATTATGCAAGATCTTTCATCTGACATACCATAGAGCATTAACGATATAAAACAACTTTAGATGTGGAAAAACTTGAAAATTCTTTATTTTCGTCTTTGCTACTGATCTCCAAACAGGGTAGCTGTAGAGTAAGTTTAATATAATAGATTTACAGAGCAAGATTTTGTGCTTGATCGGTAATGTACTCTTACGAGCAATGAGTTGACTCAAGTGAATGTTGGTCGCTTTGATTTTTTGAAGGCTGATTTAATGTAAGCTCGAAAGTTCGAGTCCTCCTTCCAAATATTACAGCGAAAGGCTAAAATGTCTTACAGAATTAAAATTGCTGTTTCTGTAGTGAAATAAATCTTACTTTTTTTCATGAAATCTGTCTTTCCAAAGGTTTTTTTTTTTGAAATTCGTAGCTGCTTATGTTAAGTTGGATGAATCGATGTCAGCTACTATGTTGCAAGAGAAAATTTTATCAAATGATAAAAACAAGCAAAGACTTATAAATATATTATGTGTTAAGTTTCAAAAAGAAGGTTTTGTTATGGAGCAAGCTCAGGAAGATGCTGATTATCTAATAATCAAAAGTACTTTGAAAGTAGAAAAAGGTTCACAATTTGTTGTGGTTGTTGATGAAGATATCGATCTCTTGGTTAAAACGACAGCATCCACTAATTACGAAAACATTTTCTTCTTAAAGCCTGGGAAAGGTAAGGCAGGAGATGCTTTATATTGGTTGCGATACCACATCTGCTCCTTTCAGGCAGGGGAAGAAGAAATTTATGAATGTTCTGAACAGCACTGAGTTGCAAAAAGTTGTGAGCATTTTCCATGATGAAAATGCATGCCCGGATGACATAAATGAAGCAGGACAGAAAGTTTTGACAGCACTTTATGGGGAAAAGAACAGTAAAGAATTGAGATTTAAACTTTTTCAAAAATCACTAGTAAAAAATCATTTCAATTTAGCGTCTCTCTCTCCCACTACAGCAGCTGCACGTGAACACTCTCTCCGTGCATACCTACAGGTTCAACTTCGGGGTGGATTTGCCAAAGGCCCCTTAGATTTGGGTTGGAAAGAAACCAAACATGGATTGTTCCCAGTCACCACCCACAAGGAACCATCTCCTCCAGCCTTTCTCTCTGTGATATGCAAGTGCTCCAAAGGGTATAATTTGTCTTGCACGAAATCTGGCATTAAATGATCTACAATTTGCTATCACTACAAAGGGAAAGGGTGAACCAATTCTCCAGAAGATGATAACATCATTACAAACCCAGCTAACCAAAAGTCTGAAATCGACATCAGGATGGAGGAGATAATTTCAGAAGTTGACTTGGAGGAAGAATGACAAACATTCCAAGTGGAGAAAAGTGACAGTAAGCAAACCGTCATTAATGATTATGACTCGTCTTCAACACCTAAAAAATTCAATTTGATCTAAAACTTTTTTATCTATTTAATACCATTTCAATTACGCGCAATTAAATAATAAGGGTTAAAATGAAAGTCATTGTCTTTCATTACGCTCTCAGCCATTGTTGAAATTTTCGTGTGATATTTTCCTTCGTTAAATCATAATAACAGTGGTTTCTTTCTTCCCTAAAAATATACTAAATAAAGCCTTGAAATAATTGTAAAAGCATCCTGAACAAGTTTAAAATGTATATATATAATTAGAGGCAGGGTGAAAAGATAACTTGGTCCGTTCTCGCTTCAAGTGCTTGATTAGCGATTTAGGCAAAACTTTGAAGCGCAGTTGTGAGCTTAATTTCCATTGAATATGATAAGTGTGGGTACTCATTTTATTCAAAATTTAATACTCTATAACTTTTGTGCTTCGATATTTATGATAGCATGAGTTGTTTTTGAGATATTGCTCGATTATTGAAAAAAATCCTATTTTCTGACTACAAATCTGCACTCAGCGGCTAAAGCTCATCTAGCAGGAGGGGAAAACTTAGTATGTTCATTCCAGACCTAAATTGAAGGGATTAAAACAACTTACAGCTTCCACTAATTAATTACGAATTCAACTGTCCAACCACTGGGATCTTAATGAAGTGCTTTTGAAAAAGAGTATGGGGCCTCTTAAAAAAAACTTAGAATAGAACTTCAACCAAATTTATTAAAACAATTGCTGGGGATCTAAGTGTTTATTTTTGATATATAGCACAGCAAATGTGTTAAATCATAATTTTCTTCTGAAACTATATATGTATCTTAATTTTAACAATAGCTGCAGTTCATACAATGAATTACTAATTTTGAATTCTTTCCGAAATCCCCGATCCTTAACGCAAAAATCGTTCTGTTTGATTAACTTCCGTAACTCCATCATTTTGAAATCAGGATTAACTTGTCACTAACACAAGTTTTAAACCATCTCTTTTTAATAGCTGTAGGAACAGGGAATATGTGGACGAGAAGAAAGTTCAACAGAGCTTTAGTGAAACATATACTAATTGTTTATTGTATAAAATAAATACAGCATCTTGTTATTATCGTCAATTCTAAATGGGATGTTGATCCAACTGAAATTGTTGTTATTATCGAAACTTTTAACTTACCTGACACACTACAGCTGGCAATTCTTTTCTTTTACTCTTCTCGTACCTTGTCGAAATCCTTTAACGTTGACCAGCACATTATGTCGTGGCTTTACTTATTTAGTCTTTATTATCCTGAACTGATTTATTCCCAGGAAGCACACACACAATTTTTAGAAAAATTAAATATTTTTTATCTATTTTAATTTCCGCCCCCTACTTATAGTTTCGGCATTCTTTTTTTAAAAAACCATTCATTTCATGTTGCCATTCGGCATTTATACAGCTTCTCAAAATTTAGCTAAGAAGCCAGGAGGAAGTAAATCTGACACAACCGATGAAGTTTCATTCGAAGGAACAATTTCTCCAGCATTAGGTTTCTGTTCGATTGCAGTAATTAAGGCAATATTGGATTTTCAAGTTTAAAAAGATCTCATGCTAATTACAGATCAAATTTTAAAACTAAACTCAAGAATAAAATCTAACTTCTAGATTTTAAATAAAATTTAATACCATACAACGTCGTATTCAATATTGATTGCTTGTGATATATACAACACATCAGACAATATGTTTTTGATACTGCCTTTTTGAGAAATAATTAAAAATTCGTATCTAAAAAGAAATTTATTTTAACAAAGAAATTGCTGTTACTGTTACAGATATAAAGTTAAAACTTCCATACGCGGCCACCCCTCTCAACCAGGGTTCTCACTGTACTTGAAAACTCCTTGAATTTTATTTTCCTTACTCAGGGCCCTGGGTGAGTACTTGATTTTTTGTTGAGTCCTTGAAAAATAAGCAAATTGTCCATCCAATATTTTTTGGGACAGAAGAGAAAACCAGTTTGTGACTTGCTTTTGACCACCAGAAAAAGGGTGTTTGTATGGGAATCTTTTCTCTCTTTGTATATTCAAAGGCAGCCTAATTTGACAACAGAGTAAAAACTACAGAGAGTATTTCTCCGTCGAGTAAAACAGTCCTGCAATTATCCTAATGTATTTTGAAAGTAACTGGTATATTTGACCAGAATTTGGTTTTAAATAACAATAACCGATTTTCTCTGCAATGAAATCTGTTTAATTTCGTTGAGTCTGGGAAGTCTGTGTTCATGTGAACACAATAATGCAAAAACTTAAAATAGGTAGATGGATAAAATTTGGTACACAGTTTTATCATTAGAATTGTGGATTCGTGTCAAATTTTTATCTCAAAAATAAAAACGCAAATGATTAATTTGATTTAAGTTTGTCTTTGCATTTTTATGTCTAAAGTATGTAATTTTATGGTCCTTGGATTTTCTTAAAAATGTCCTTGAAAAGTACTTGAATTTTTTTCTTCATTAAGAGTGGGAATTCTGTCAACGGCTGCTTTTGTTTGGCATAAAATTTTCGACCCATTGACATAATCTTAAAATTATTTGTAGGAACGGCCACTCGGTCCCCGGAGAGGACTCCAGCACATGTTCAAAGAAATCCATTCCTTTCGTTTACTTGTTCTTTTATGAAGCGGAAGGCGAGAAAAGAAAGCGGAGCTAAAATGACCTACACTCAAAATAAACGACGGAAAACAGATCGAAACTAATCATCTCTTTCCAAATGTGGGAAAAAAGTGATCTTCGTCCGACGGGGGATTCAAGCAGTCTTGGTCACATAAGACAGAACAAGAAGCCATTTTTGCCTCAATCGTAACCTTTTGATCTCTGAATTAATGTTTGCTTATAATTTACTTTTATCTTGACTGGCGTCTACAAGCTTTGCGTCAGTTGTGATAACAGAAAATCGACAAGAAAATTAGTCGATCCTTCAATTGCAAATAAACCAAATCATTAGGTCGATAGACTTTGGGAAAAATTCAAAGCATCACAACCCATTTCTCTGCAACTACCGACGATTCGGTAAATGATTTACTTTTTCAATTAAAATACAAAATTGAAAAGAAAAGTGGAATCAAAAAAACATTCTGTCTTTTTACAAAAATAAATAAATAACATAAAAAATTTGAAAGAAAGTACTTTTATATTTAAATCAGTCTTAAAACTCGTTGTGTCAGAAAAAAAAAATTAATTATAACCCTCTGAGCAGTCGACTTTGTTTGGAACGATGGGTGACCCGTATTGAGAGGCTTCACTGTGCTACAAGATGAACATTTCGTAAACCAGCGGGAGTGGTCTCCCCTAAACTTTCTTGTATACTTCCCCAAAAAGGTGCTGTTTCCCCTCCCCCCGCGTGGATAAAAAAAAAATTCGAACCTACTGTAACCCAGAATCCAATGACTATCAGAAGGTTTTTAATTGTAGATTATAGTGATTGAAAAACATTTAGATAAAGAAACAAATTCAAAACATCTATAACACACTGCTAGGTTCCACTCTTGTCGGCTCAATAGCTTCCGCGTGCACAGATTGTTAGCAGTACGCATGTGCATGGAGAATCAGATTAGAAAAATTAATTATGCAATTTTAGCGCCTTTTTCCAACCGATTGACACAAAAAATTGGACACAAATCTATAATTAAGGTAAGAAGGCCACATACCAAATTTCATTTATCTAAGTAATATTGTTAAGACGTCATTGCGATTAAAAATATGCGATTACAGACCGACAGACAATCAACCCTTCGACGGATTTGATCCAAAATTTGATACGGACCTACATTCATGATGACAAAACTGTATACCAAATTTTATCCATCTGGCTGTTCAAGTTTTTGAGTTATAGTGTTCACATGATCGCGAACAGACGGACAGACTTCCCGTAGACAGATTTTGTCCAAAATTTGACGGAAAGGTACAAATTATGTATAAAGATCATATACAAATATCATCCCTGTATCTCTAATAGTTTTTGAGTTATCGTGTTCACAGACAGACATAATTCCCAAATTGTGTTTTTCGGACTCAGGGAGGTCTAAAACGTGGCGATTCGTCAAAATCTCGAGTTTGAATTTTTTGACGATTGCAATACTTTCTCTTTGTAAACTGCGTATACGAGAAAGTAAAAAGGCTTAACTAACTGCAAATAAAATTGATTAATAATAGAAAAATAAAGAATTTAGAACAAATTCTCGAACTTTTCATAACTTTAGAAGGCATAGATCTACGTTCAATTCATTTATCACAAAACTCAGCAGTAGCGTAACTAACTTGAGAAAGACGGGGCACGTGGACTGGCCGCCATCACCTGGGTGCGAAAATTCAATTCTGGGGGATTTCAATTTCACGAACTGCAGTGGAGAGTGATATATTTTTCTCTCAGAAATGAGTGGGAATTTTAAACTAGAAAGCCTTATTCCCTCTGTATAGCAAAAGTCTTTATTAAAAGCTGATAAAGTCAGTTTCAGCTCACTTTTCTATTCTTTTAGAAATTCAGACACATTGAGTAAAAAGGATTAAATTGCTTCTTTCTGAGATCTCTCTTTTCTCTGTGAGTGTCAAGTGAACTAGTGGATTATCTTCACTTGAAGGGGAGTGAATTTAATTGCGATATTTATTGAAGTAAAAACCAAAATGTTTAAGAGCTGTAACAAAGCAGATCTTAAAGTTATTGCAACTGAGTTAGGTGAAACATTTGATAAACCAGCGGGAGTGTATTCCCCTAAACTTTCTCGTATACTTCCCCAAAAAGGTGCCGTTGCCCCTTCCCCCGCGTGGCTAAACAAAATTCGAACCTACTGTTACCCAGAATCCAATGACTATCAGAAGGTTTTTCAGTATAGTGATTGAAAAATATCTAGGTGAAGAATCAAATTCAAAGAGATGCGTACCGATTTTCCGCTCTTGCCTCCTCAAGGACAAACTGACGTAATTCGCTCCTTTAGCGTGCACAGACTATTGCTTCCAGTACGCATGCGCGTGGAGATAACGGATTGGTTTCAAAAGTAAATTATACAGACCGACAGACAGTCAACCCATTCACGGATTTGGCACAAAATTTTTTACGGACATACATTCATGACGATAAAACTGTGTACCAAATTCTATCCATCTAGCTATTCAAGTTTTTGAGTTATGGCGTTCACATGACCGCGGACATACAAAAAGACAGACTTTCCGTTGACGGATTTTGTCCAAAATTTGATAGAAACCTACAAATTATGTTTAAAGACCACATACCAAATTTCATCCTCGTAGATCTAATAGTTTTCGAGTTATCGTGTTCACAGACAGACACAGACACACATACAGACATAATTCCAAGATTGTGTTTTTCGGACTCAGGGAGGTCTAAAACGTGGAGATTCAAAATCTCGAGTTCGAATTTTTTGGCAATTACAATACTTTCTCTTTGTAAACTTCGTATACGAGAAGGTAAAAAGTTACGATTGTTCAATCAATCGATTTAATTAAAAAACCGATTATTATAAAACAGATTTGGAAGTTGTGGAAGGCTTAGTGAATTCAACAGTCGGAGAGCGTAAACGTCATGAAGAATTTGCTTTAGAGCAAGCGGAACAAGGGCAGGTTAATTTAGAGTAAATTAAACTGGAGTGAGTGAAAGCGGAACTTGAGCTTGCTCGCTTACGATCAGAATCTAAAGCAGAAAGTAAGAATCCCGGTGAATATGAAAAAAAAGTACAGAAGTTCTCTCATTAAAAGTCTACAAAAGTATACAAAGTCTAACGGTGAAAGTTCCAAATATTGTTTAGCAACGGATTCGGAAACCCTCCGCGCTTTTGCGCATGCGCCAGGCGGAGTTATTTTCATCAAAATAGAGGGGAAAGAGAAGAATGAAAGGGTGATGTTTACATTTTACTGTGAGCGTGATCTAGCAAAGAACTCCGGAAATACGCTCATATGACTCATTGCCTGACACCCCTTTCCGGTGTAAAATCGTCCAAAAGTGCTAGTCTCGGAATCCGTTGCTGAACAGTAGACCGGAAGGTCTTATTAGTTATTTCTTTTCATCGTTAGAAATTGCGCTTAGTTCCAAAAATGTCCCAGTGAAGTTTAAATCGCAAATTCTTCTACATTTGTTAGTGGAGAAAGCATCAAATATTATTATATACATCAAATATTATTATATACATCAAATATTATTATACACATCAAATATTATTATATACATTAAAGAAATATTATTATATACATTTTATAAGCAAAAGGTTAGTAGATAAGCTTCAATTGAAACGAGAAAAGACTAATATTTCTGTATTAGGAATAAATAAATTATCTTTGAATATGAAATCTAGAGTTAGTGCAACTTCTTTAGATAGAGACAAGAAGTTTGAGTTAAATGGAAGTTTTTTTGGTAGTTCCAAAAATTACCGAATTTGCACCCTCTAATACTCTTGAGATTAATGTTTCATCTTTAAATAACATCAAATTAGCTGATAAAAATTTTTTGAGCCTGGTCCAATCGATTTTCTTGTAGGTTCTGATCATTTCTATGAGTTTTTAAAACCTGGTCAAATTTCCTTTCAGGATCTATATTAGAGTTGTCCAGGCGTGAAAGTAACTCTCACGTGTTTTTGTTTGGCTACTTGCCAGAGATTCCGTTCTGGGAGGAGTTAAAAATAACTCCGCCTCTTTGGTCTGCTTCATTAATGAACGCGCATGTCCGATTTCTGTTACGGTGTCAAAGAAATCAGAGTTTTTTTTATTATTATTAAAGCTAAGCAAAAACAAAAATTTGTTATGGGATCGTAAATTTCACTTATTCATGCTGGATAGGAGTAAAGGTACATAAAATAACTTCATCTGTTTCATTTCCTTTTTATTTTCACTATACCCTCGGTAAAAGTAAAATAAAGTTATTTATGAAAACGAAAGCTCGTGGCAATTGATTCATGGGGTTTTTAATATATAAATTGAGCCGAGTAAGCAGTTTTATTTCTTTTTTATTTATGCTGATTCATTACCCTCAAATCGAGGATGAGTTGGAAGTTAGTGTAGAATACTTACATTTCGGTTACAAGGCTTCTTTATATATATTTTGCATTCAATATTTTTCCTTAACCGTTCTTATACTGAAAGGCTCCCTTTTCTTAATGATTTGAATTAGGGGTGCATGCTATTGAAACTATTTTCTTTCAGTATTTTTTTATTTTTTATTTGGTAATGCATTTCTTTCTGTTAGTGGATTTTGCATTATTTTTACTCGGACGAAACGAAAGTAATTGTTAAAAGTAAGGTTATTCTTAAATGAAGGTTAATGTCAATTGATTCATCAGTGCTGTTTCTCATGCTTTTTTTTATTTCATAAGCACTATGCCAATGCACATGATATTTTATACCCGGCGGTATGTTGACGCCAGTAGCGCCATCTGTGAAAAATTGTAATTTTTTTTAGTGTTCAACGAGAAGCCGCTGTGTGTGATGAAGCAATCTCGGCTGTCGTAATGAGAAAAATATATACAGCGATTACAGTCCATTTGAGTGGTGTTTAGGGATTTATTATAAAAACTGAGCTTTCAACGGGCCCATTGCCTATATCAGGGGTGGCGAACCTTTATGTATCAACGTGCCATTTTTTCTAAAAAAATGTTTAATGAGGTCATAGACGTGCCGTCAAATAGTACCGTCAATGCTTCATAGTGAACTTTGTGATCGGTGGCGTGCCCAAAATATTGTATCGCGTGCCATCAATGGCACGCGTGCCATTGGTTCGCCATCCCTGGCCTATATGTAGTGCAACCACACCTTCTTAACATAGGCATATATTTAAATCGACTATTTACAGGAGTATGTATACGTTTAATATCATATTTAATTTGTTGCAGAATATTTGGCAATATACTTGAGTACGACTTTTATTCCTTTACTTTATTTAATCAATCAATCAACTTAAATCAATTAATATTGATATTTTATTCTCAAACTGGAGTAAAAAAAACCTATAAAAGCACAGTTTGAGTTCAAATGATTTCCTAGAGAGAAATATCAGACAAATAGAGATAAATCCGTTATCTAGTGAGCATGCATTTCAATGCAAACTTTCAAACGTAAGATAACAGAATTTATCGCACACACCTGCTACCGAGATATTCGCAGACGAAGTAGAGTTCTTAACACAGAAGAAGCTTGATATTTACAGGTGAGCACCTTTTTATATATATACTAATTGCAATGTGAACTAAAATGATACATATATGATACATTTTGTTGATAAAAATATCAGTGTGGGTGAACCTCATCGAGAGAAATAAAGCAGTAGAGATGAAGTTTGTGGAGAGAAGGTTAAAAATGTACAAATACATCTTTGCACAAAACACTCACGCACGCGTAAATACATTCACTTTTATTAGTAGTAGAGATTAGAGATAATACATTTACATATTGATTGATGAAACTCTAATTGTAAGAAACTCATTATGTAAAAAGTCATTTGATTTCGTTTTATTGTAGTTAGATGAAGAAAATGAAACACTTTTAACTAATACTCGGCTTTCATACATTTAATATAATTCATATTTTAAAATTGGAAATAAAATTACATTCCCA
>BGPR01032441.1:0-17504 GCA_013235015.1 Araneus ventricosus | reverse complement strand
AATTTTGTAGTTTTTTTCATTAAATAAAATCAGAATTGTATTATTGTGTTATGCAGTTCTTATAATGTTATATACTGGGATGTTGAATAATTTCTCGCCGCTTTTTCGTGAAAATTAATACGCTATTTTTAAAAAAATCAAAAAACATGTCACTGAATATATTTTCCATCTCTAGCCACTACTTTTCCCCATCTTTCTGGCAGCATTTGAATTCCATGTCAAAACCAGAGGGAGTGGTCTCCCCTATACTTTCTAGTATAATTTCTAAGTGGAGATACGTCAAAATATCGAGTTCGAATTTTTTGACAATTACAATACTTTCTCTTTGTATACTTCGTATACGATAAAGTAAAAAACAAACGTGTAAGAGTATGAGTGTATATATGTATATATGAGTGTAGTACGAGATTATGCAGACCTACAGACAGTCAATTCTTCGATGGATTTGGTCCAAAATTTGATACGGACCTATATTCATGATAATAAAACTGTGTACCAAATTTCATCCCTCTAGCTCTAATAGTTTTTGAGTTATCGTACTCACAGACAGACAGACAGACATAATTCCAAAATTGTGTTTTTCGGACTCATGGAGGTCTAAAACGTGGAGATTCGTCAAAATCTCGAGTTCGAATTTTTTGACGACTACAATACTTTCTCTTTGTAGACTTCGTATACGAGAAAGTGAAATCGACACGTCTTTTGAGGCTATCCAAGAGTCGACTTATTTTTTGGCATCTAGATTCGAATGGAAGTGATGCTAAACCAGACCATCTGTCATCGATCGGAACGAGTGATAATCGAAGGGGGCAATGCCTGGTGAATACGGCGGGTGGGTTAGGACTTCCCATTTAAAATTTTCCAAGTATGTTTTCACCGCTTTTCAACATGTGGCTGAGCGTTGTTATACTGCAAAATCCCTTTGTCCTGTCTCTTCTCAAATAGCGGTCGTTTTTCCTTCAATGCTGGGCTTAAACGCATCAACTGCACACGATAGCGATCTCCCATGATGACTTCGTTCAGTTTGAGTAGCTCACAGTAAACTACACCCAGCTGATCTCACCAAATGCAGAGCAGAAGCTTGGAACCATGGATATTCCACTTAGCTTCTCTCTAGAAGTGTTCTTCAACTCGAAAAGTGTTCTTGTGTTTACATGGTAACTTTCGATACGAGATGTGTCGTACTGATTCTTGTTCTGCAGATATTGTTTTCGTTTAAATGTTCAGAGTTTTAATGTTTCAATTGATGAGCTCTTTTTGCACAATATACCTTGTTAAAATATGAAATAAATGTTTATTGTTGAACTTTTTGCCTGGAGTATCATTTGCAACTAACTTATCTGAGTCAATGATGAGGCAGGGCATATATTGAGGTATCCTCTAGTCCTTTCACATTAAAAAGATATTTTTTAGGATTTTTATATAGTACGAAAATCGTTTTTATGCTATAATATTTTCGAATGTTATCAAGGAAAAACGAAAAAAATTCGCTTAACTGTTTATTAATTAAAATTTCAATAAAAGACACCGAGGTGCACATTCCCACCCTCCAAAGTACGTGTGTGCTAAATTTCGTGCTCGAGGGCCAGCAATCGGCCCTGTAGACTTTAAACTGAGATGGACATTTAACCGTGTTCTTTTAGTAGCTCCGCATATTTTCTGTTTATTGTCTACATCAGAGCAGAGAGAGGTTATAATGTATTGAATATTGGTGTGCCTGGGCTTGTTGAATCTTTAGATTCGGTTATTATATAGAAAGATTTCAGATGTATCCGCGGAGCAATGTTTGATTTTGCTTGATTGATTAAGGATATTGTTGTTTATATGTACCAGGTGTTAGTACTAAAGGAATGTCTCCTTGGTCAGATTATGTCTGATTTTATATTTAATTTTTGTTAAATTTTATTGTATTTGATTGTGGCGTTGTAGGTTTCTGTTTTGTTTATTTAGGCCCATTCTGGCCTTTTTGTAAGCATTTTTAGAAACACAATAAATGCTGTCTTGGGGGCTGGGTGCGTGCTGCCCCTCTTTCGTGCTGGGCTGGTTCTCTTTCCCCGGCTGCCCTTGTTGTGTCTTACACCCAATAGGGTAGGCCGGCAGCCGTGGGTTGGGTTGGGTATCAGAGGTTCCCAACCTGTGGTATGCGTACCCCTGGGGGTATGCGAAGGAGGGGTACGTGAAATCAAAGTCGCTAATGGCGGAAACAAGAAAACATAATGGAATTAAAGAGTTAGACCATTTTGTTTCTCTAAAAGAATGCCTACTATTTAATAAATATGTCACTTGAATAGTTGATTAATACGAAGTGTCATTTTTAGCTATCCTTTTAAGTTAAAACGAAATACAATTCTGACTTACACTACTGGTTTCGTTTTCTTTGGCATTGAACTAACATTATTGTAAAAATGGAATAAAATTTGAAATCAAAAATAATTTCTGAAAATCTAATTAATTTGAATCATTTCACTTTTAAGCTCATTTAAGCTAAGCTTAACATTATTGATAAAAACTTTTTTTGCATAAACGGATGGTTGGTTAACTAGAAGTATATTCGCTCATTCCTCCATATTACGCCGCAAGCTGTGGGAAATGCAGGATATGATAGTAGAGGATACGCGGAAACAAAAAGAATGATAAAGGGGTACGCGAAGGAAAAAAGGTTGGGAATCCCTGGTCTAGCATGAACGTCCCTGATGGTGTCAAGAAACTGTCTGCGTCATGTAACATCTATTTTTAAGTTGTCGGTGTGAACTTGACTTTCTTATTCTTCACTCAAATTAGCATTCGATTTCAAGTTTAAATTGGCGCGGCACATATGCTGATGGAAGGAATTAAAACTTAGCAATCATAATCATTCAGCCTACTGAATATATTTCCTAATATATTGTTACGAACATGGAATGCCGCTTCCCGGCAATATTGGGGGTTTATTCTGGTACCCCGGTTGGGTTGGGAGTTGGGTTTGGTTGCGCCCGTTAACAACCGAACCCCACCCAGACGGGGGGACCAGAATAGACCCCTTAGTCTAATGGTTGGAAAGAGAGTTTTACAGGGGTAAATATGGATTCACTGGTAGAAACAAGGCCTGGACCACTGACCTTGGCGACAAAATTGGTGACCATCTTGGCGACTTGGCGAAAAAATTGGCAACTGTGGCGACGAAATGTGGGATCTCAAAGGTGCTGGAATTTTCTCGGTATCTCTATTAGGGAGTCGAGATCCAGATTTTTCCAGATGATGCCATGTGGCGTCACGGCCTGTCGGGAAGACTATAAAAGGACCGTACTCGAATCACAGAAGAGTAGTTGTGTTGATCGACTTTGAACGTGTTGATCCACTGGGATCGTCTTCGGACTGCGAAGAAGGACTTCGGAGTTTCGTCTGCAGTGCGAGCTGGAAAGCCTTAGCTGAGTGCTATTGAAAGTGCTGTTACTGTTATTACTAGTGAATTGTTGACTGTTTGCGTTGCTAATCTGTATAAGAGCTATTGTTCCTGTCACCTGTGTTTCGGGTATTAGTGTATATTTAGCAATAAAGCATCATTCTTCATTATCCTGCTTGTTGGACTGTTTCCACCATACACCCATAGGACGAATTTTGTAACAATATTTACTATCTTAGAGGATTCTGTTTACCGATTCCACAGAAAAACTTGTGAAATGTGAAAAGGAAAGAAAATCCATTAAGATATTAACTTTGCTTTCAAACATCGAAAGAAAACACGCAAATAAATATTTGTTTTCAGAACGTAAACAGTTTTGAATTTCGTTGCAAGAATGAAAAGTATTGTTATAATTCATGCCTAAAACAATTTGAAAATTCATTAAAATTAGAAGAAAAATTTTATGGCAACTTAATTAATATCAATGGAAAGAAAAGTTTTTGAATTTGCCGATGATGTAAAAATATTTTTTTTGATTTAATATTTTTAGAAGTTGTTAAGAAGAAACACCAAAATTACGTTTGATTTTTATTACTTAAAATTCTAATTAAAATTTCACAAAAACGGCTCTTAGGTGCTCACTCCCACACTCCAAAGTATGTTTGTAACAAATTTCGTTGTTCTATGTCCAACGGACTCTCTTGTAGAGAGTCAACACTCACACACACACATTCTCCTTTATTATTAACTAGCCGCCTTTGGCGACCAGCTTGTTCGCCGGGAATATGATTTCAGTTGAATCTTGCATCATTTTATAATCATGGTTCTCTTAACAACGAATTTTAAACTTTCAGATTGTGGTAGATATTTAACCCATGTTCATTTAGTGGTCTTGCACCTATTCTGTTCATTGTCTATATAAATGTCCCTAATGGAGTCAAATAACTAATTATGTCATGCAACATCTAATTGCAAGTTGTTGGCGCCATTTTCACTTTCTTATTCCTCTTGCAAAATATGCATTTGATTTCAACATTAAACTTCTCCAACACATTTTATGGCCAGAGACATGTTCACTGAATTAAAAGATGCTTTAAAAAGAATGAAAACTTCGCAGCCATAATCATCAGTTTATTGGATATATTTCTTAATATACCTAATATCTCAGAGAGCTTGGTTTACAGATTCCACAAAAATTTTAATGAAATAAAATATGAAAGTAAAATGTATTACAATATTAACTCAAATTTCAACAATGAAAGAGAATCATGCATATATATATTTGTTTAAACAATAAAAACGGTTTGAATTGCGTTGCAACAATGAAAAGTATTGCTGTAAACTTATGCCAAAAAATATTTTTAAAAGGTTATTAAAATTAGAAAAAGATTGTACGGCAACTTAATTGATATTATTGAAAAGGTAATTTTTTGCACTTTCACATGGAGTAGAATTAGTTTTTGTGCTGTAATGTTTTCGGAAGTTATTAAGGAAAAACGCCAAAATTTCGCTTAATTTTAATTAATAAAGATTATAATTAAAAATTCCTGAAAAAGGCTCCTACGTGCATATTCCCACCCTTCAAAGAATGTTCGTGCCAAATTTTGTAGCTCTATGTCCAGCGGTCTGCCCCGCAGAGGACCAACACACGGACACACATTCTCCTTTATTATTAGTAGAGATGAAGATAAATTCTAAATTCTTGAATTAATAAGTGCATCAATAACTTTTATTCAATTTTGAATCAATAATCATTACAAATTTAAAATTTGCTTTCTTTGTGTTGTGACTAATGAGAAAATAATACAAAAATGATTTTTACAATGCGTAATTTTATGTACAAAGGACAGAAAATGGGAAATGTTTATGTTAAGTACACTGCGCGTGGAAAACATTTACAGCGTATATATAGTACTGAAGTGTTGCTTAATAAGGAAGAGAATATTCACTCACTTCGATATCTGAATTTTTTTATTTATCAAAAAATTTATTGCTTCTACGGTGATAAAAAATAGAATAGTGAAATAATGAAACAAAAAGTTAACTTGGTAAATTAATTCCGCGTTGCTTAGCAACGGTATTTTTTTTATTTTCTGCTCACTTCCAAGATCGGTTGAATATAATCGCCACAATATAAATGCTTCAGTTTTTAACGAAAGAAAGCATTCCCGTTATAGCTTATTCATAGTGCAGAACCCCGCATGTTGAAAGGTAGGCTAATTACATTCCTAGATGTTTTACAGATGCGTTCCCAGATGTGTAGATGACAATAGAATGCAAATGACCAGATGTGGTTGGTGACGTATTCGAAAGAGTGCTAAGGAATTCTGAATGGTTCCAGACTTTTTTCCTGTAAAGAACAGTATATATATCTCTGTAAATGACCTGCTCAGACGTGTGTGCAGTAGGCACTCGGCTTTCAGATATCTTGTACGTCTCTAAATATAATGAACCCATACTAGGGAAATTTAATTCTTTACAAAGAAAGTAAATGAACTCTAAATTAATGAAACTGAGCTTGTTCAATAATTACCACTCTACCTTGGATACGCTACACCGTCTTTTCGCCTGAATCAAATTAATCTCAGTGGGTCGTGTAGAACACTGTTGTGATCCCAAAAGGTTTCATTGAACTTATTCTTTCAATTTTTTCGATAATTGCAAGCTGGAAAAACTCCAGAAAATATTTTTGGTCGAGACCGAGTACAAGGTCCAGATGGGCAGCAAAACAGGAAAATGATGCATTAATTCATGACAAACAAAAAGTAATTTTTTATAGGATAATTCAAAGATTGTAATGAAATGTTTATGATAACAACTACCAACAAAAGTGGGAGAAGCATCCGCCTCCCCCCTCCATTCTTGCAGGAAAAATTAAATTTCTGTTTCATTTTAGCTGCCTAAAACTAGGAATTATAAAAATTAGGTTTAATTGTGCTATATGTCAAATAATTCCTTTAAGAAAATTATATTGTATAGTATTATAGCGTTATAGCGAGGGTAAATGGAGCCCGGGTCATAGTATGATTTTTCGCCCCTCCCCGACCGTCATCAGTGGCTTAGTATGCTTAAACGGCGACCGGAGCATAGTATTTCTTCGTCCCTTCATCGCATTTGACTTTAAAAAGTGACATAAACCTAGTAAGGCTTCGTGAGAATGACCAGTGGCGTAGCTAGGATAAGTGGCGATAGGATCATAGTATGATTTTTTTACCCCTGTCGTCATCAGTAGCCCAGCTAGCGTAAATGATGCGCGAACATGATTTATTAAACCCTTTCATCACATTTTGCTTTAAAAATAATATAAACGCAATAAAATTTTGACTCCATGGTGCCCCCGAAACCTATCGCCCGGGACATCAATACCCTCCTTGCCCCCCGTCTCTACGCCACTGTAGTATTAATCAGTCTCTTAAAAATTATTATTTTTACCTCAGTTAAGTTGGCAAACTGTCCCAATTCGCTCAGAGAACATCCAAAACATACCATTTCAAAGTTGAATTTTGAATTTTGTTGGCTACCCCTTATTACACCTGTAATTTTAGTTGTCTATAAATTTTTTGCCCCTCCACCCCATATCCCTAACAGCACAAGATGCTCTACAATATTATTATGATATCTTCACGATATTATACAGAATACTGAACAACATCGGGGAGATATTGTTCCATGCCTTGTACCCTTGTTCGGCCCGACTTAGAAACACGGTACGCCCTCCAAGTTGGATTTTTTTGGCGCCGAATTGTTTTTTCGCCAAATGTGTTAGCTTTGTTAGTTTTGTTGGCAACCCTAAAACGTTGCCAGAATTTGCATACGGCTGTATCTTTCTTTTTCCTTCCGTCGTTTGCACCTTGCAGTCGATTTTTTTAACCTTTACTACGTTGCGAACTCTAACCACGTTTCGGTAGCTTTTTTTTTCTCTTCTTTGGTTCATTCCAGGTCCTTCCAAAATGCCCGTTATGTCTTCTCGCGATAATCATCGCGCAGCCGAAAGCCAAGCTGGTCTGTTTGAGCTAGAGTATTTGTATAGGTTGAAAAACGGATGTAAGAAAGATGTGATTGATTGGTGTATGAAGATGAATCTGATTGCGAAAAAGTATGTGTGTCCGACATGTGGAGAGAAAATGGTTTTGACTGAGAGGGGATCGGATGGGGTCTCGGGTTAACTTGACTCATATTTAGCAGAGTATATGTGGCGGGACTTTGAAAGCTCTGGTTCCTTGTTTTATTAGAGGTATTACCGAATTGTATCCCCCACAAACTCAGGACTCCGTTAAATGAAGTAAGTTCCTTTTTCCTATTTTTTCATAATTTTAGCAAAATTTTTGTCTATTCCGGTGTTATTGTGATTTACTATCAGTAAGAATTTAGCAAATTTTCCTGAATTTGTGTCTATTTTCCGGTTTTAATTTTGTCATATGCAGCAAACCGGGGGGTTGTGGGGTTGAATCTCCACGTTTTAGACCTCCCTGAGTCCGAAAAACACAATTTTGGAATTATGTCTGTGTGTCTGTGAACACGATAACTCGAAAACTATTAGAGCTACAGGGGTGAAATTTGGTATGTCGTCTTTAAACATAATTTGTAGGTTTCTTTCAAATTTTGGACAAAATCCGTTAAAGGATGTCTGTCTGTCTGTATGTCCGAAGTCATGTGAACACTATAACTCAAAAACTTGAATAGCTAGATGGATAAAATTTGGTACACAGTTTTATCGTCATGAATGTAGGTCCGTGTAAAATTTTGGGTCAAATCTGTCAACGAGTTGACTGTCTGTCGGTCTGTATAATCGCATACTTGTATCTCATAAGCCCTTTGACTTAGATAAACAAAACTTGATATCGCGGATGCTAACATTAATTATGTATCTGTGCCCAATTTTCATCTTAAAAACCAATTATCATCGGTTAAAAAACAGGTGTTCTAATTGCATATTTAGTTCAAAATGCACATTACGACTGTGTGTTGGCGAGCGTTTCGCTTATTTTACTCAAGTGAGTATGGTTGGCGTTTGACCTTCGCGGAAATTGTAGCGAGCCGCAAACACGCGCTTCGGAAATTATGGCAATCTCCAAAACGAAGTTTCGTTTTGACATTCTCCAGATGGACTCCTGTGATTAACCAGAGGTGTGGTGAAATGTGCGATATCTATAGTAATATTTCGTACTCAAAAACGTTAAATAAAGTTGTGCTACCTCAGCGCGCGTAAAAATTGCGAATATACGCAATTTTTTGCAAAATATTAAGTTCTTGGGAATTCATAAATTTTATACGTTTCATTGTAAATCGCCATTCATAATTTTTTTTTTTCAAAATAACCAGGCCTTGGGTAAATACCCAAAAAATATTTACCTATCAACTGGGTGTTTGCGCATCCCACGTTACTGGTCGTATGCGAGAAAGTTTCGGGGAGGTCACTCTCGCTGGTTTAAAAATCTGAGGACTTAGAGCTAAGAAAAAAAACGGCGAGAGTGTTTTACCATCGACTTTTTCGTATACTAACAAAACGTAGAGGGTTTGTTTTTATTTCGTAGTACTGTGAAGAAAACATTATATATATATATATATATATATATATATATATATATATATATATATATATATATATATATATATATATTGGACGTTTTCCTTCCTTTCGATTAAATCCAAAATTTGTTCCAATACAACATACCAGATTTAATTTATCTCGATTAATTCGTTTTTGAGTTATAGTACTCATTTCAGTGGCGTGATGACCGGGGGGCAAGGGGGTATAGATGCCCCAGGCCCCACACTTAGGGGGAGCCGGGGAGTAAAAACATCACCGCGTTTATGCTATTTTTTAAAAGTGTGAAGAGTGGGTGTAAGAATAATACCGTGCCCCGGGCACCATGTAGGCTTGTTCAGCCACCGATGACGACTGGGACCAAAAAATATCCTATTATTCCTCGAGCGCCACTTACCCTTGCTACGCCACTGATCATGTGCGTTTATGTCAATTTTTAAAATTCAATTTCTATAAGGGAGACGAAAAAATACCATCCCTCCTGGGCACCGTTTAAACTAGCTAAACCACTGACAATTACGAGGGAGGACGAGAAAATCACATCGTGATTCGGGCACCACTTACCCTCGCTACGCCACTGACTCATACACACACGAATAATCAAACCGACAGGCAGTCAGGCCTTTGCTGTATTTGGTACAAAACTTGTTACAGATCTATGATTCTGATGATAACACAAAATGCTGAATTTGATCATTCCAGCTCTTCACATTTCTGAGTTAAGGCTATACAAGACGGGTAGCTTTCCGTCAGCTATTTTCGTGTACGCTAAGGTAATGCCACTCCCCAAAAGTTTCAAAAGTTTCTCGTCACGTGACGCATTGAGACAACCGGTGAGACAGGATTTCGGTATCATGGAAGGCGAACTACGTCACCGTCAAAGTCGCAACCGATTGGTTGAATTTTCGCTGCTGACAGTTTTCCTTCATTACTGTGTTTTTTCAAGATCATCGTAATAATTCTCATGATGATGATGGGGTGACCAGTCATTCATAGCGTTGTCTATGTCAGATGTTTCACTACCAAGGCGTGTAGGCACTCTCTGGAAAGGTGATTAACAGTCCTGAATTTCTGGGATGCTGATGTTAAAAGCTTGTGTGTTGGAGTTTCCTTGCGAGTTTTCAAGTGAAATTGGAGAGACACAAATAGTTGGAGATGGAGTTCTCGAGAGAACAATAGGATGTGAAGAAGTAGGAAATTTGATGCAGGATGGTGGCTGCGCAAGAACTGTGGTGGACTTAATGGTGTCATTCACAGCCAAATCTTGTGTTGTTAATGGGGAGCTGGAAATTAAAGGTTCTCTAGTTACCACCGTAAGGGAGCTTGAGGTAAATGGGGATGCTTGTAAAGTTTCTTCCTGTTTGGAAGATGAAGAAGATGAGGCTCGGGCAATCGTTGCCTCTATAGCCCTTGTAAGTTCCTGGTCTAAAGAAGAGAGAGCTCTCCCTCCTCTTCTTGACTTTTGAAGTGCCTTAACATCTGTCAAATTTTTGTCATCTACCAAAATTTTATTATCCGCTGATTGGGCCATGGTCACCAGATTGGTTTCTGGAGAAAGATTATTGACCTTTCTCATGGGCGGGTTCGTACGGCCTCCCTGGCCTACGTACGTCCAGTCCCCCTCATCATTTTCTGATCTTGTGTTTTGTGGGGGGGTGCGGTGTTCTAAATTTCAAAATACCTCTTGGTTTATCAATTTCGACTTCTCTCCATGAACGTCAGATAAATTAAAATCTACAAATACTCAAGAACTACCAGACAAAGAATGTTCACTAGAGCAATTGCTTCAAAGACTCCGTGAAGTTCTCTCCTTGGTATCTCTAGGCGCACCCAGGGCTCTTTCCATTTTGGATCATATAGAATCAACACTTTTGGCAAAACAGCTCACATCCACAGCAATTTTCTTCTAATCTAAAAGTGGCAGCACATACGGTTCCAGTCAGGGAATCTTATCTTCAGCATGAATCTTCTTCCATTTCTACAACTCAAAAGCCAACTCACTTCAATAAAGCTCCAGTAAATTCTACAATCCTTCTTTTTCCGGCTACCGACTCCAACATAATTCTCCCGGACTTACTGAATGAATCATTGCCAATAAAAGAATTTAACCCAATTAACATAAAACCAATCAGAGGCAATAGCCTGGCGGTTACGCTACACTCCGAGACAGATGTCGACAATCTAAAATCAAACATTGAAGAGAATGCAGCCTTAAATCGGCTATTACAACAAAATCTCCTGGCAAACGAAACCCTAGTCGCATTCTCTACAATATACCAACTTCTCTAGGTGAGGAAGTGATCCAGGAGTCACTCAAGTCGTACCTACACCTAGCTAATCCATTAAATCTTAGATTCAAATTTAAAGGCGCATCACCCAATACATCAAACTGGGTGTTTTAAGTCCCCAGCACCCTTCGTACCTTAAATCAGGTAAATAAAATCTTAATAGGGTGGAGAATGTTTAGGCTCACAGAATTCTACCACCTTAAAAGATGTAATTTCTGCCAGGCCTTCGGCCATACAACGAAAGATTGTCTTCTTCAAATTCCATCCTTCGGAAATTGCGCGGGATACCACACTACATCAAACTGCCAGTCATTCTCCAATTGCTGTGTGAATTGCTATGAGTCAAATCTAAACACTGGTACAGACCTGCAAATTAACGACTCAGCAAAAGATCGCTCATGCCCATTAATTCAGGCAGCACTCCAGCAATATATCTCCACAAGAGACTATACATAGAGCCTCTTTACCCATCATAAAACTTTTTTCCAGTGAACAATTCTCAATATAATGTATTTTCGTATTTCATCTTCTGTTCTATTCAATAACATTCTTTTTGAATCGTTTTTCAATATATGTAGTATATTTTTGTACTTAATAGTACAACTTCAAACATTTTTGGCACACACCAAAAAATTGCTATAAACACCAACAGATGGACATTGTCTTGAAAGTTGAATCATGTTCATATTTATCACTTCCTTAAGAATCGTTTAACATTATCTGTTGAAGAATCTAGTATATATCTGTTACATTTTCAAATCGCTCAAAAATTTAAACTATTTTCCCCACATGTATTAACCAGTATATTGCAACCTATGGAAATGTACAAAATCAATTGTAGTTTATTCAAGTTTTTTAATTGTACCAAATATATTCCCTCAAGATACAGCTCTATTTTATAATCAGTTTATCGCAACCTATTGAATTGTGTAAAATAAATTGATTTATATTCTGGTTTTTAATTGCACAAAATATATATTACCTCAGATTATAGCTCTATATTAATTGTTCATGGTTTCAAGGTTTTGTACCATTTTCATGTTTATTGGCATACCGTTTCACCTTGAGATGTCTTATCCATTTCTACCATTATAACCAAGTTTAATAATATTTAAAATGTGTATTTGTAATGTAGTTTATCCTTTCCCTCTTAGCATTTATGTACATTTTCTTATTAAACGTAATCTATGTTATACCAATACCAGAACGAGCCTCATAACTGTGAGAGGCCTGCCTCTAATAACGTCCATGTACATCATCTGTGAAACTTATTCTATTTTCTAATGTTCATTTTCTTTTGTATTTTATTTATTAGTTTAATAAAGTAGTTCGGGGGGCGGTTATCCGGTGTGGGGCTTTGTGGGCTCCGTGGGAGGGGGGTGTTTGCTTAATCCGCCTTGCACCCATCCAAACTGGTACAATAACCTAGTGTTATAGGATCCGGGGTTGCGGGCGGCGTTCTGTCATTACTGTGTACATTTTTAAGCCGATTGAATACAGTCCACGATTTCCGTCATCTTGTCTGACCCGTCACGTGCTGCAAACTTTTTAGGCAAGTGGCATTACCCTAGTATCCACGGAAATCGTCCACGATACGCTTTCCGCGACACACCGCCCCATGTTTATACAACCGGTTCGGTTGCTGTAATGGTATCAGGCACGGGGGGTAAGGGGCGGCGTTCTGTCCGCGACACTGCTTAAATAACCTTAAGGTTATAGTTGCAGGGGGCATGGAGTGGTGTTATGTTATGTCCGTGTGATATACCCTTTATCGTGTCCACAAGCGCACGTACAGACTTCTCTCGGACCGATTTCGTGTAAAATTTGATAGAAATAATCAATTTTGGTTTTCGGAACGCATATCAAATTTAAACCGTCTAGCCCTCTACGTTTCTGAGTTATCGCGTTCACAAAGATACAGAGCCAGATTAGCAAATAGGTAATGTAGGCAACTGCCCATAGGCTAATACTCAAGATAGTAAAACTTCTTTTTGAAGATGACGTGCAAAAAAAAGTTTTGTTATTGCAGTTTGTCAGAATATTTCTTAGTGAAAAGCTGCTTATATACAGATTAAATTAAAATCAATAAAAAAATATCTGGTTTGGGAGATTGAGAAAGAAGCCACGAAACTTGCATTGACTATAAGCCCCTACAGGGATTAATACGGCGCTGCTAACCGACGTAATTCCAAAAAAAAAAATTTTTTGGACTTGACCTACCTTAGTTTCATTGATGATCTGTATTCGAGAGCTTATAGAATTCTGGTGCGGGGTCCAGAATTCTATAAGCTCTCTTAAGGTCGGCCCCAGTTGCGTATCTAAAGGGGAGCGGAGGGGCAGTCACAACGATCGGCAAAATCAGACATGCGCGTAAACAGTTATTAAATAAGAAGTTCAGCGGCACTAGCGCCCCCAGTAGCACAGAAATTTTTTATAATATTTGCACAATGTTATACAATATTATGAACACCGAGGAACACCGAATACTGTAATAAAGTATTGTATCGTATTGTTACAGTCATGGAAAGTCGCTTCCCAGCAATGCAGGTCTTATGGTTGGGAAGAGGGTTTTACAAGGTGAAGCATGGAGTGACCTCAACGACTCTCGTGGCACGCATGACCTTGGCGACAAACTTGGCGACCATTTTGGCGACTTGGCGACAAATTTGGCGATCTTGGCGACAAATAGATTATTCTCGAAAATGCAACCCTTTTCTCGATATTTCTATTAGGGGCCGAGATCTAGGATTTTCATGAAAATTCTATGTGACGTCACGGCCTAACGGGGAGAGTATATAAGACCGCGCTTGGACCACAACAGCGTCTTTGAACGACTGGTTACTGTGAAGCGTAAACGTCTTCGGAGTTCTATCTGCTGTGTGAGCTAATCAGCTGGTGAGCTGAGCTGTTATTGTCGTGACTAGTTATTTACTGACTGTTTGTGCTGTTGGATATCAAAGCGCTGAACTGTCATTACCTGTGAATTGTTGTCTATTTACATTGGTAATCTGTGCAAGGACTATTGTTTCCTGTACCTGTGCTACGTGTTTTCCTGTATATTTGTAAATAAACCTTCATTCTCCATTATCCTGCGTGTTGGACTGTTTACACCATACACCCACGGTAAGATTTTGTGCAACAGTATGCATCAGTATGCATTTTCGAGATACTAAATTTTCACAAATAATATAAAAACAATGTTTATTTATAAAAATTTTCATTTTAACTCAGGATATCACTCGATTGGAGGTTTTATTACAAAAACACCACGGGAACAATCTACACTATTAAAATCCGATTGTATGTATGTATGTATGTTTGTTTGTATGTATGTCCGGCTATCTTCTCACGAACCGCCGAACGGAGAAGCGCGCGGAAAGTACCCAAAGATGGGGAAAAATTCAGGGAATCCATTTCGGCCATTTAAATTCCGAAATTTTAATTAGTAAAAAAGATATTAATTAAAAACTAATTTACAACAATACTTTTCATTGTTTCGGATACTTTATAACAATATTTTTCATTGTTGCAGCGCAATTCAAAATATATTTTACTGTTGAAGTCGTTTACTTTAAAACACATTGTTACAACAACAATAAAAAAGGGACGCTGACAGAAATAAAAAATGTATTGTTGGAAGTGTATAAATTCTTTTTTTATCAAGTGATATAACGTCAAACAGAATCATTTTAACGAATTTAAAAGGCGTGTTTTGTTTGTGTAAAGTTATGTGCCGAAATATATAGATTAGTTATGTTAGTGATTTTAATCATTATTCATATATTTGATTAAGTTTAAATATTTCTGGTAGCTGCAATTTTAAGCTGATATTTGAAAGTTACTATTTTTGCTTTGTTCAATTCTCGCTCTTTTGATGCCTGAAAGAGAAAGATTAGTTACACGGGATGCTGCCCGTAGACTGCAGGCAATTAGAAAACTTTGCTGAAACTCACGAAGAAAGAAACTATGGCACACCGTAGTCTGGACAGAAGAGCAGAAGAAACAGAAGAACAAAATAATACCGATTGTGAGTAATGGCACAACTTGGCCAGAAGAGGAGGTAGGAAGAAACAGAAGAAAAATAGATAGCCGATTGTCAGACATGGCTCAATGTGGCCATGAGAGAAGAGCCGAAGAAACACCGGGAGCGGAAACGCGGGAAACGCGGCCGGGAGAGAAAAGCCGAAGAAACAGAAGAACAAAGAAATAGCCGATTGTCAGACATGGCACAACGTAGCCAGGAGAGAAGAGCCAAAGAAAGCAGAAGAACAAAGGAATAGCCATTGATCAGACAAGACGTGTAACGTGACCTCAAGGAATGACGCATTATTCGAGATAGCCCATTATAGAAACTTTTATCATCCATCGTATTAAAATTCGAACGTCAACAGACGTATGTACGTATGTCCTTCTATCTTCTCACGAACCAATGAATCCTGAAACTAGCCGTAAGTACCAAAAGATGGAAAATAATCCAAGGAATCCATTTAGACTATTTAAATTCCGAAATTGTAATTAGTTAAGAAGATATTAATTAAAACTATCAAAATGAATGAATTGACGTGCTGCCATCTATTGGCAGCATGGTAAATTTATTCACGGCGGATTTTTTCCCACTATTATTAGTTTTCACATCCGGTGTTGCATTTTTTATTTATTTAACGGAAGTTGGTATTTCTTTTTGAGCGAGCTTCTGTGTTTGGATTTATTGACAATGGAAAAAATCGTTTTCCTGCATTTTTCTTTCTTTTTGACGTACGGTGTTTCGCAGCATTTACGTTTGTTGGGGGGAAATATTTATTAATTTTTATCCGGTTTTTTTCATTATTATTCAAATACGGGCAAGACGAAAATATATGTTTCTGGTGTTTAATTTATCAGTTTGGTGTACTATTAAATCGTTTATCGTTTCTGTTTTTTTTTATTTCGTTTTATTTTTTCTTTTGCAAAATAAATTTCATGCTCATCTGTTTTAATTTATAAGCATTATAATTCTTTCGTTTTCATTCAAACCAAGCTGCATTAAGGTAGTAAAAAGGCTAGAACTGAAAGTTTTAATCCAACAAGAGAGGATTCAAAACAGATTTACGTTTTTGAGGGAATCTTACCCAGCTAAAAAAAATCTGCAGAAATCTGCAGAAAATCTGAAGGTATTTGGAACATGTTTTCTTCAGATTTTCTACAGAAAAAAAATGCAGAATATCTGAAGAAAACTATGTTAAATACCTTCAGATTTTCTGCAGAAAAAAATATGTTCCAAATACTTGCAGATTTTTCCACAGGCAAGGTTTAATTATTAATTTAATTTATGAATAAACTTACTTAAACGATTTGGAATGTGACGAAACTTCAAGCTCTTGTCTGGGATTCGAACCCGCGATCCTATAAGCAGGCGCGCTACAGGCAGGTGCCTTAACCACAAGGCCACGTCGGCATAGGCGAGGTGAGGATAATTAATCTATTTAAGTTATAACGTCACTATGGCTCTCGTGGCGCCATCTAGTGGTGTAAAAATCAACCAAGGTCAGAATATTTGTTTCAAAAGTCGTAGAGATGTGTAACAGATGAGATTAGTAATATTTTTGTTCAATAATTTAGATTCTCAGTTTCAATAAATTCATTTTCACCTTCTATATTTCTGGGAAGCCTTCTCTCCATCCAAAGGGCGAAAGCTCCACTTTTCCTTTCTTTTTCGAGGAAAATAGCTAGTCAGAAAGATAGTTGGAAAACTAATTGGAAATTAATTCAATTATGGGGTAAAAATTTAAAATGGTAAAACCTCAAATATTTATTTTAAAGATTAATTTAGAATTCATTTTTTCAGTGGCATATTTAAAAAATTTAGTCCTAAGACATTTTTCCATTGGGAAATTTTTTGAAACTCCTGTCTGCTGTAGAATTAAACAATAATGATAATTACATTCTAATTTTGTTTCATATCCATTGGAAAATAGAGCTGCAATATTAGAGAATATGGTGTAAAATATGCATTTAGAGAAATGCAGATATTATGAAAATGCAGTTAAATCTTCAAAAAATCAACAGATATTGGTCGAGTTTAATGATTTTGTGAAAATATGCTAAATAACTGCTAATTGAATTAAATACAAAATGCAAAGTCTTACAAAATCTACAGGATATTTAAAGAAAAAAATATAAATAAATTTTTTGCAGTTAAATTGAAGAAAAAATGAAGATTTTTTGTTGTCTTACAAAATCTGCAGAATATTTAGAGAAAAAAATAAAAAGAATTTTTTTGCAGATTTTATGCAGATTAAATTGAAGA
>BGPR01032440.1:0-17504 GCA_013235015.1 Araneus ventricosus | reverse complement strand
GGTTTCGTTGGTATTAAAAGAAGCTCACTCTCACTCAATTATACTCTGTGTAAGTGCTTCCAGCTAAATCTCGTGTGTTATCTAATCGCAAGTATGGTCTGACGGACATTATTTCTGGTAGCTGAAATCGGAGACAGAATTGTATTTAAAGAACCGCTGTTGTTATACAGCTTTCTCCTTTCTTGCTAAACGGAAAATTGGCATGAGAGAGAAGTGTCTCATCTTAAGATTATTTTCATAATTAAAATATGTTACAGTTTTTATTTGAATGATGAAGATTTGAAAATAACCAGCTAGATTACTTTGTAGGGTTGGCGGTTGTTGCGAAAATAACCGGTTTTTGGCTATTCAGGTTTTTCACCTCCGATTTAACCTGGCGGTTATAACATCTCAAAATAACCGGCTTTTGAAATAACCAGTTTTCGGTTTTTTTTATAAAAAGAACCGCCGTTTGTAGACAAAATTTTGTATTAATATTGTTTTTACAAGAAATCAATCCACTGGCCAATGTTTATCTGTTCATAAAAACCCTTTCGGTCATCCGCCAACCAACAGACGTCTCGAGAAAGCGGGTGTCATTGATTGGTCTATGATGATGAAATTCAAAGCTTCATGACTTGGTAAAGTTTAGTATAATCGAATCTAAAATCGAGCCTCTCTGCCGATCCGGTTTTTTTTTCGCGGTTATTGGATTTAAAAAAAATAACCTGTTATAAACGGGACAAAAAATAATCGAAAAAACCGGTTAACCGAAACAAAAAATACCCGGTTAAAACCGGTAAGTTTTCCCATCCATATTACTTTGCCCTTGATTTCCTTGTATAATTCTACAATATCGCATATTTTATGTTTGAGTTCATTGGGAGTAAAGATAGTCTAGTATCGAATTTGGGCCTTTTCTGTTGACTGACTGGATCCAAAATTTGATACATACTGTTGTAATATCCAGACAGTGTACCAAATTTCAATTATCTAGCTTGTTGCGTTTTTAAATTATTGCGCTCACATAAACATGGGCAAATAGACAGTCTACTCACTAACGAATTTGATCCAAAATTTGACAATGTCCAATAATTTTGCAGTAAAATCACATCTTGTTATTCAACCCCCTGGCCTGCTATGTTTGCGCTTTATCGTCAACAAATACACACAAATAAGCAGACAGACAAATACATAACGGTTTGACAAATTTGGACCAAACTTTGATTCAGATCTACAATTCTAGTAGCGAAAACATATTCCAGATTCCATCCATCGGAATACTGCATTCTGGTCTATCTGTTCACATGACATCAATAGACTCTCGATAGACTCTCAGAGCCAGGCTAGAGTGGGAATTCCAGTACCTCAAAAACTGGAGTAAATTTTGGTTCACGGAAACAGAATGGAATTCTCCCTTTCTTTAGAGAAATTCCAGGAGGACGACACGCAAGGTTGGGCGATCAATTGTCAACAAAAAAAGGAACTACTTTTCTCCCGTAAAATTCACTCAGCCGTCCGAAACCGCCTCAGTCTGGTCTCTGTCGGGCGATTTGAGGCGGGTTAGAGCTCATAGAGTTAAACAGATTTCGCCTAAAATTTGACAGAAGTCTACAATTTCGGTGTTAAAACCACATATCAAATTTCATTCGTCCATCTAGTTTCGTTTTTGAATTTTCATGTTCGGAGACCGGTAGACATGTTTTCAAAAAGATTTTTCTTCGGATTTAGGAATCCCTAAAACAGGAAAATTCTTCGCAATCTCGAGGTCGAATTATTTGTCGAGTACAATACTACCTTAATTTCGTATAGAAAAGTAAAAATATTTAGCTATTTCAACATGCAGTAGAATCTCGACATTCGGCGTTCCTTTTAAACCGACATCGGCTCTGAATTAAAGAAAAATCACCAATAGGAAATTTTACTCTGTAGTTTTCAGTGTCTTTAGGTGGGTCGATCGTAAAATGGTTATTTGTATTGCTATTTGTGGGCATCAAGATCAGGCGGAGGCGTGACATCCAAGGAAAAGTGGGTATTGTCGGAGACTCCAAGCTGTTTAGACTACTGTGATAGTGAAATGCCGTCATTAATCTTCAATTAGATTTTTGTGTTTTAATCAATCAGTTTATCGACTTTTATTGTGGCGACTGAGAGGAAAATAGTTGCTGCTTCAATAGCCGAGCTTGAAGAACAACCAAGTGGTATCAGTAACGTTAAAATGACTCATTCTGAATTCTATTGAAACAGTCAAGTGAACTAAAAGAGGCCTCAAGGAAAGACGAGATACGTTTCATATGATGGCTTGGAATAGCAGCACGTGATATGAAAGTGTGTAAAATGAAGTGTGCTAATTTAAGTTTTATGCTTAAGATGAAAATAAAAAATTGAAATTAAGTAATATACAGTGTTCCGAAAAGCATCTTTACATTAAAAAAATCATTGGAATTAAACAAACGAAGATAAGCCCTTCCAATCAATAACTATGTAAATTATCAACGATTTTTTTCCTTTCTCAAATGAAATGAACACTTAATAGCTTCAGGACAGAAAAAATAGAAAAAGTATCTGAAAAAGAGAAAACAACAATAATAGAAGCAATTTACTTAGTGCGCGCAGAAAGTGCATCATCATCCAGGAAAAAATTGCGAGGTATAAAGATAAATAGGAATTAAGGGAAGTTTTAATTGTGATAGATGTAAAAATACAATAATGTTAACAAAAAAACGAATGAAAAAGAACGAGGATGAAGAAGAATATGGTGGATGATGTCATAAGAGGCCTTCATCCATGCAGATTCAAAATTAGAATAGGTTTTCTGCCGAGGGAAATTGTTCCGGAATAGGTTCAGGCCTTAGAGGAAAATTCAAATTTAGACCTTAGTCATTTTTCCTCGACAGAAAACCTATTCTAATTTTGAATCTGCATGGATGAAGGCCTCTGAGGACATCAGACACCAGATTCTTCTTCCTCCTCGTTCTTTTTCATTCGTTTTTTTGTTAATATTATTGTATTTTTACATCTATCACAATTAAAACTTCCCTTAATTTGTATTTTTATCTTAATAGCTTCAGAACATTATATTGTTATTCTCGTTTCAGCATGTTTTCACTGTTAGGAAATGTCGTAAGTTGTTGAGGGATTTATCAAATTTAAATCTATAACGCAGTTGCAGCGTAAATTTCGTACTACACAAAAGCGAAATCCACCTTCAAGATCGACATTTTATGAATGGTATAACAAATTTATGACACTATGTCCATTCTCTAATGTTTGATAGCACCTGGTTGGAAATCTGGTACTGACTCAATGTGTTACATACGACTAATGGTGCACACATTGAAATTCTAATCATAAAAAGACTAAACATAAAGAGATATAAAAAGACTCAAATCTCAATCTTTGTTCTCTTATAATAACTTTTTCAAAGTGTTTAGATACTTTTTTTGACATCCTGTATTTAGCAAGATGAACAACGATTTTGAATTCTTCGCGTGCTTTCAAATCTACGCTGAAAAAAAGTACCTATATCCATTTTGAGAGTTAATGAAATAGTATATTTTGAGGTAATTTTTCTTATTAGTCATATGAATTAGAATAAAAATGTTAAAAAAAAATTGCACGAGTTTCTAAAAAAGATTCTCTTTGATTGTCACGGCTAATAATATATTATGATAAATCTATGTCAGACCTAAGTCATTTTTTCTTGCAATGGTTCTGTGTTTTGTATAAAAAGTAATTTGAGGGGACGCTGAGGGGATACGTAGCAAGGGTTCGTATCAGCAGAAACGGAATTACATTTCACGATGATCACGCAAAGAGAAAATCGATCGAAAATTCCGAATGACTCTTAGCTGTATCGTGGCGGTTGCTTTTGTAAGAACTTTTTTCTCTCCGGTTTTGTTCGGCGGAAATGAAATCAAAGATATACAGTGGGAAATTCTCTAAGACAAGGAACTGTTTCGACTGTTTCGTTTGTTGGTAAGTTTCTAGACATATAGATTTATTTTCAAATGCACGAATGAAAGATAACGGTGAAAAATGATTAGCATTTCATAATCAGATCTTTTTGTGCTGTAATGATATTTGTTAAGGCCAAATGAAAGTTATTGCTGTTCCATTATTTCTATGCTTTTGAAACAGATTTTTGTCATTTCCCTTTTTTTCTACGGAGAATTTTCAAATTCCTGTGTAATAAAAGCTAAGAAACTATTGAAAAAGTGTTCGAAAACAAATATGTATGTCTGATGATCTGCTTTTGTGTATATTAACATGCTTTTTTATTTAATAAGAGTTAAAAGTAATGAAACTTTATGAAATAATATATTTTGAGATTATTTATCTTATTAGTAGTAAGAATTAGTAAAAAAAAGTTACATACAGTAGAGTCTCGATAATTCGAGGTGGACGGGACCGGGCCTACCTCGAGCTATCGAAGACTCGAATTATCGAAATCATAAAATTCAATAAATAAATAAATGGAAATAAAAGCAATTTTTAAATTTCAGTGTAGTATATTGAAATGAAAAATGTACTTACATATTATTACATTACTGCTGATAGAAACAGGTTAATTATATCTTAAAATAATTGTCAATTATTTTTTTGTTTAAAGACATTGCTCCTATATATCGGTCTAATATATATCTCGTTTTCTTTGGGAGGGGGCATTGGTGCGCAGTGGACATAAGAGCAACAATAAAAACCAGATGCAGTAATTCTTTCACATGTTGGTCATTATTTGGAAGCAAAACTGATTTTTTTCACTAACTCGGATTTATGGAAAACTCGAACAGACTCCAGACTCGAATTATCGAGACTCTACTGTATTTGCATGAATTTCTAAAAACGATTAGCTTTGATTGTCACTCCTAATAATGCATTGTGATATATCTGTATGTAATATATTATGATAATTTCAGAAATATAAGTTCAATGTATAAGCTTATAAATATTATTCAGGTTAATTGGACTTGCTTTCTAAGTACTATTTCCGTTTCTGAAGCATTATTTTCTTTTAAGGGGTGTTGGCACCCTAAGTCCGTTAACCCTAACCCTGTTACTTCCATGTAACTTTTCTCAAAATTTGTTATAGACTCATGTTTGAAATTTTTTATACAAGTAAAGTACATCTTTCTCATTATACTGAAATGATTTTAAAAAAATTCAAAAATTTATTTTTTGCAAATTGTTTTGTGTCAAAACAAAAATGTGAAATTGGCCAATTCGATGTACTTTTTCTCAAAATCTGTTATAGATACATGTTTGAAACTTTTGATACAAGTAAAGTACACCTTTCTCGTTATACTGAAATACGCTTTTTTAAAAAAATGAAAACTTTAATTTTTACAATTTTTTTGTGTCAAAATAAGGTAAAATTTCACTATGTCTAATTAAATATTTTGTAAATTTATAAAAAATTAACCAAGAACTCATTTTAGTATAATGAGACAAATGTACTTTACTTGTATAAAAAGTTTGAAACATGAATCTATAACAGATTTTGAGAAAAGGTACATCGTAGTAGCCAATTTAACATTTTCAGACTTAGGGTTCCAATTCCCCTTAAATAATTACAACATATATATTTTGTTGTAAACCTCTGATCTTGCTCTATAATTTTTTTATCTCTGCAGAAAAATAGATCTACAGAGAGATAATAACGAGGGAAAGTTTAGGAACTTTCACAGTAACTGTAGAAATATTGAAGGGCATCTTGAAACACAACATAGTTACGAGTCGTTAGAAAATTCTAAAATACTAGAAGATTCATCTATGGAGATGAATATGGAATTTATGTGGATAACCGGTGTAAATCCTGTGGTTTTGTGGAACTAACAAAGGAACGCAAACACTCACCACGCCGCTGACCAATACGTCAGGTTATCATGTAGGTGAGCCATTCCAAAGAATCAGCCTTTCTGCTGTAGAATCAGTGCATAGATTTGAAGAAGGGCAATAATATATTATGGTTGAGGGTGGCTTATTTTACTAAATTATCATAAATACGTCAAATTACATATGAAGTATATATAACTGTGGTTCAAGTCCTTGTTTAAAATTGAATGTCCGGATTCAGTGCTCTCCTTCTTATCACTCTGATCAAGGAATCAACTTTTTGTATGCCATTTTCTAATAAATAAACAAGATTTCTGCAATTGAAAACTTCATAAATGGCGTTTTTCCATCCAGTATGGAATAACATATTTGAAGATCACAAGAATTCCTAACAATTTTTCGATGTTTGTTGTTCAATATTTACAAGACTGCAAGAGAGTGTCTTTCTTCTTGACACTGACAGGAAGGGATCGTCATTCGCTGGATGCTTACTTGCCATATTAGGAATATGCAGTTGACTGTTTGACCCCAATAGATCACCAATTGCTTTATTTTCATTAAAATAATTTCTAGTACTGAATCCCCTAAAATGTTACAAGGGGTAACAAGATCTATAAGTCAGAAATCTGATATTTCTTGTGACAATGATGATTTTCAACCACGTTTCTTTGCAACTGCCGTTGAAGAATTAGAGATTATTTTCTTTTGCAGGTGAATCTGTCGGTACGGAATTATGGGTAAAGGCATAGCATTAAAAGACGCTTTAAAAAAGTGGTCGGAAAAGACTGGAGAGAATGCGGCCGAGGCGACTGTAGTGAAACTCAACGGCTGGATCCCTTCTATAGACAAGCTGGATGTCTCTCTGGCCACTCTGACCAACTGCGAGAAGCTCTCTCTCTCCACCAACATGATCGACAAGCTAACCAACCTCAACGCCTTGAGCAAAGTGAAGATTTTCTCGGTGGGAAGAAACAATTTGAAGAGTTTGAACGGCATCGAAGCTCTCGCCGAGACTTTGGAGGAACTCTGGGCTTCCTACAATAACGTCGACAAACTGAAACCTGTCGGAAGCCTGAAGAACTTGCGAGTTCTCTACCTGTCCAACAACAATGTGAAAGACATAAATGAACTGAAACATTTAGCGGAATCGCCCAACCTGGAAGATCTGGTTCTAAAGGGGTGTCCTGTTGAGTCCAATCTCGGCGAAAACTATCGATCGAGAGTTGCGGAGATTCTTCCACAACTAAAGAAACTTGATGGAACTTCTCTCATATCATCTGAGCCAACGCCGGAGTGATGGTTTATTGGGAATATCCTTTGTTTATGTTTAAGCCTAAATATATATATATACTCATGCCAACGAAGGAATCCCACATTTCTGATACTTTCATACCTTTCTAATATTGATTCATACATTGTATTACAAGACTTAGAGTCTAGCTGCATTTTGGATTCATACTGTGACTTTTGTTACCCGTTTCCAAGCTTTCAATATGTATTTGCAATGGCGTTTTTTTAGAGGCACCTTCTTTGCCACAATCTACCACTTTTCACTATGATTGAAAGTGGCGAATTACTTCTTAAGAAATTTTTATTGTAAGAGGAACTCCTTTAAAAATAACCATGAATGGTTTATCAACTTTAAATAAAATCATTGATTTAGATGCATTATGATGTCTATTTTATTATTCCATAAACGTTATAAAATTCAGGATATGTGTCATTGTACGTTGGAATAAAAGATTGTTAGCCAACTTTTGAAATACCTAAAATATGAAATAAAAATGTGTAATACATGAAGTAGTTTAGATATTGAAATTGTATTAAAGCGATGTTTATGCTACTTTTTGTTATTTTCTTTTCATTATTAATATTATTTTCAACGCGTTTTATGTTCGTCAACGATTTTTCGAAATTTTCTTTACACACGGAACCAAAGTCATAAAATGCCTTAAATAAATTGTTTCTTTTTTTGAAGAGGACAACAATGTATTTGACCTAAATAACACTGGTGTTGAAAGTATTTCCTTCAACGAAGTATAGAATTTACAAGATTCAGTCAAGATTGTAAAGTTCGAAATTTATGAGTTATTTCTTGAATGTGTATATTCAATGTTTTTTTTTTATTTTTTTGAAAACAGAATGAAATAAATTTTTTAAAAGAGTATTAATGTAAAAGAACGTAAATTTGGAGCAAACAAAGTAGGGTGATCCAGAATTTTTTGAATATAAAAATACGAAATTTAAAAAAATGAGAGTAAAATTAGAGTAACAATCTGATGTACTATAATATATTTACACATTTTTTATTTATTGATAATTAATCATTTCTTTTTCTTGCTGCTCTCTGATTTTCTATTTTACATGTCCAGCGCGACTATATTCCTCCTGTTCTAATTCCAGGTTACTTAAACAGTAGAGTCGAATTGATTGCACACTAGAATTTTGCCGATGCGATGCGAGCCTTTTCCGTTAAAGTTTATTGAAGTACAGTAGAATCTCGATTATCCGGCCTTCATCAATCAAGGTCTAAGTTAACCGAGCCGGTAGCAGAAAATGAAAATGATTAATAAAGACAACATTTTTTTAATAAAGACAACGAATTTTTCAGAAAACGGTGTCAAAGCTGGCATTGGATCCAGTTTTCACGATGCTTAGACTTGTAAAATGTCGTTATCTGGAGGTGATCTTTTATAACTCAAGCTATGACTCAATTTATTTAGAGAAAAAAAATGTTTGTATATGCTTTTAAAAATACAGTTAAAAAGTTTGATAACTAATAAAAGACTTTCTTAACATGTTAATAGAGGTAGTCCTTGCTGACTTATTTTTATAGTTTCAAATAAACAATTTTGGAAACCTTGTTAAAAGAAAGGATGCATAATTAATTAAACTGAACGATTACTTTCCCAACCAATTCGGAAAATTCGAGGCTCTCCTTTACAAAGAAATTGAAATTTTTGCTGACATAAGCCTGTAGCTTTTGTTAAAGTATAGCAATTATTTTCACCAAAGAGTGGATATACACTGCATGAAAAATTTGGTTTTAGCTGATTGTTATTAATTGAAAGAATGAAAATAACAATTTGAAAGTTTACATGTTTGCATATATTTAGTAATAAGCATCATATAAAGTAAAGATAACACATTTATTTGAAGGAATATAGCTGCAGCTGTTGTTTAGAAAAACAGCGGCATCGTACAGATTGGCTCTTTTGGACATGGAAATAACGCTGCTGGTTTATTGAAGAAACTGAATGGATGAAAATTTTAAAATTCAATACATTTAACTGACATTCGACGCTACATCTTGAGTTTTATTACACATAAATTATAAATATAAAGTCATGGAAAATCTAACATGTTTTTCAAAACTAGCTTAACTAATTAACTCTTCAGATCAAAATAATATAAGAAAGATTGATCAAGACAGATGATGTGATTAAGTATGTTTTCACTTTCTCAGGATACTCATACGTTCAGAACTATGGTTATTTGACAGCTGTTACAAGCAGCAACTCACAACCACGTTTAAACTGTCTGGACAATGTCAGTTAAGGAGCCATACGGGCCGAATCCTATATCAATTCTTACTGTTTATTCTTAGCTCTTTGTGAAACGTTAGTCGTCGTTTATATGGCTTTTCAGGCCAAAGCGATAAATTGTATCAGAAATGACAGCAGATGTTCGAGTAATTTTTTGCAGCTGGTGACTTTGTATTGACGAGTGTAAGTTGAATACAAAGACATCTTTGTATTAGCCATCCATTGGCAGACAATTATACGCCTATCTCCTCCCTTTCAAAATGTGCGTGTCAAAAATTCTTTGACATGCATGCCTTTTTTTCTTAGGAAAGGCTGTCTATGAATAAAAAAAGAAATCGACAGATATAAAAAGAATGCAATATAACACTTCACTCGCAGGCACATCTGTCTTTTCTGTTACACATGGAGTCGATTGACCCCAAATTCAACTTGGGGAGTAAACGAGTTTGTTGCCTTATTTAGGGAGGCTGCTGCTATAATTAGTGTTCAATACAAATAGGTCGTATCTGAGTTAAAGTTTTTATCGCATTTCATGTGGAGCGTTCAAGGAATTTCAAATAATTAAACCTTGTGCTGCAATATCTGTTTATGAATTTAATTTAGAGGTTAATTCTTGTCTACAGAGATTAAAGATAGTAAAGTAGTCAAATGAAATTATATGAAGCCGTTAAACTACGTTGAAAAAAAACCAGGGCATTTGCATCTGAAGCATAAAACATGGCGAAAAAATTGAAATACAAGATAGCTACAAAATAATTTTCCCTGTTTGTAGATATATAGGGTCATTATAAGTGAAGTTCGCCTGTTCAGTAGGCAATAGAGCCTGTTTTATAGCTTCAAACGAAACAAAATTTCACTAGTACGTAGTACAAATGGTGCGCTATGTGAACCAGCGGGAGTGTTCTCCCTAAACTTTCTCATATACTTCTAAAAAATTTGTCATTTCTCCTCCCCCTGCGTGGATAAAAAAAATCGAACCTACTGTAACCCAGAATGCAATGACTATCAGAAGGTTTTCATTGTAGATTATAGTGATTGTAAAATATTTAGGTGAAGAATTATATTCAAAGAGATGCGTATGTATTAAAACTTAGCAATATTTAGTTTTCTATCACGCTCTAGCAATCTCCGCTATTGCGAGGGCGTGCGCGAGCGAAAACGGGATAAAATGACCTCGTTCGCTATCACTGAATAACTTGCGCATGCGCAGAAATTGTTTCCAGTGCGCAAGTAAAAATATTGAATATGCAATTTGAACGCCTTTTTTCTAACCGACCGAATGTTAGCAACCGTTGTACCAATTTTTATTTATCTAAGCCAAAGGGTTTAGGAGATAATTTTTACAGTATGCGATTATACAATCCGACAGACAGTCAACCCTTTGACGGATTTGGCACAAAATTTTATACGGACCTACATTTTGATGAAAAAAATGTGTATAAAATTTTATCTATCTAGCTATTTAAGTTTTTGAGTTATAGAGTTCAGAACGTGGAGTAGAGAACGCGGACAGACGAACTTCCCGTAGACGGATTTTGTCCAAAATTTGACAGAAACCTGCAAATTATGTGTAAAGATCACATACCAAATTTCGTCCCTGTAGCTGTAATAGTTTTCGAGTTGTCGTGTTCACAGACAGACAGACATATTTCCAAAATTGTGCTTTTTGGACTCAGGGAGGTCTAAAACATGGAGATTTGTCCAAATCTCGAGTTCTAATTTTTGACGATTACAATATTTTCTCTTTGTATACTTCGTATACGAGAAAGTAAAAATGAAAAATAATAATAAATAAATAAATAAATAAAAAAAATAAACAAGAAAGGAGAAAAACGAAAACAAAATAATAATGATAGTTAACATTTCATGAATGGGTGCACCCATTCATGACTGCGCCATTATATAAGACGTCTTTTGTAGATATTTTTTGTAACAGAAACAAAATTGAGTAGTTAATTTGAGTTTTTAAATAAATTTAACTGGAAACGCTGCCGGAATTTGGTTCTGAGCGTACTGGCTTTTTCGTTCTAAATACCTTTTCTATTTTTGTTTTTCATAGAGCACATTACTTGTATTACACTTCTAGTGAAATATTGTTTCATTTGGAGCCATAAAATCGGCTCAAGAGCCTTCTTAAAGGCGAAATTCAATTATAACAACCTTGTATGCAGCTGAAACTAATGTAGTAAATGAGACTAGAGTTTATATTTACACTATACTAATATAAATACTCTTTCTCAACTAATAAATGTTCTTTGAAGGTAGGGGAGTTGAACTTCTCGGGAGGGGGAGAAGACTAGTATCAGAAGTCACTGGTAAGGGAAATTTCGGCTCTATCGCAGTCGAAACCGTCGGATATTTGAAGTTAACGCAAATAAGATAGGGTATTCGGTACCTTTTCGAGTTTGCTGGAAATCTTTCGAATAATTTTATATGGTATTCAACTGACAAACAGAAAAAGGCTTTTCCCTAGTTGCATCGTTACTTCAGTAGATTAAATCGAAATATTTGTAGCATTTTCTTGTAATATTCCAGAATTTAGCCATAACTTCTATGGTCTCTAAAGTATATCGTAGACTTGGAATTCTTTAACAGAACACTAGGAAATTTTCGAGTGAAATTGCCCTGAAGGTTTTATACTACGCTCATGTACGATCCAGTCTGGAATATTGTAGTATTATTCTGGATCCAAATTACCGTAATAAAATTGAAATTATTGAGCGAATTCAAACCAACTTATTGCGATATTTACTTTACAAGAAAAATGGAATTTAAATACAAGATATATCTTCATGTCTACGTAAATATGTTTAATATGCCTAGTTTATGTTCCAGACGAGATGTTTCTTGTGTTCTTTTCTTTTACAAGGTTATCAATGGTTCGATCGATTGTACTGATATATTGAACTCCATAAATTTCGCTGTGCTTGCCAGATCTTTAAGGGACCAAAGTTCTTTTCCAAATGTGTATTCAAAATTTAATTGTATTAACAGGTTCTTGTTATATAAATTTTATAAGACTTTTAACAGGATCTCTGGTGAACTGGACATTTATCATATGTCTCCTACTGTTTTTAAATCGAATTGTTTTCAACTTTTAAATACATGGCATGATTTATTTTCTTACGCTTGACTCTATATATTAAGATTTTTATACGTTGATCTAGTGTTTGTGTGTGTGTTTGACTTTTGACCCTTGCTTTTTAATGGTTTTTTTTGATTTAATGTACTAAATTTTTTTAAAAATTGTGTGATTTTTTAATAATTTTAATGTGGCGGTATGCAACATGGACTTTTGGAACCTCAATGTGTTTTTAGTGCTTTTGAAATTGCGCGTTTTCATTTTAAAACATTTATGCGTTTACATTTCTATAATTAATGTGTTTTTGAGCTTTGAACTGTTGTATTCTCTGCAGTTACTTTTTTCTTTGTGTTTTAATTCACATTGGGCTTGTGTTCTTTGTATGTTTTTGATCATGCACTCTGTAAATGGAGTCATCTCTGTAATGTGCTTTCTTTGAATCAATCAATAAATAAATAATTATTAATCAATCGAGAAATTAAGGTGCTAAAACTTGTTATACCTTTCTTCATACGCTAAATTGCTGCTGAGTTGAGTTCATGTGCTTGCTTTGAGATTCATGCTTACATTTCGGCCGTTTTCAGATTGGTTACCAAATGTTTGGGGTTCATTCAGGGCTAAAATCAGAGGATACCCGGGCAACTGCTAGTGGCCTAAAAGTCCGGGGTGGCGTCAAAGCATGCGTGTGAAGGGGAAAATGTTTTAATAACCTAGAGAAATAAAGTCATATAAAGAGTAGCTAATGGCTAATTTCTAAACTGTTAGAGATAGACATATAGTTCCAGTTGGAAAAATGCTTAAAATGAAGGGAAGAATTAAATTTTATGTTGTTTGGGTCGTTAAATTTATTTCTGAAAAGGTTACGAATTCTAATTTTTTTAACGGTCCCTTAGGTCCTATCAGTCATATTTAGTAGAATATTCTTCACACACTAATATTTTAAACAAAAAATTTCCACTCTTCTGTGACTAAAACTGACCAAGTTATGGAGCTTTGAATTTCATAATTTTAAACCAATCAGCGGCCTCATCGAGCAAGTGCTGCGCATTTATTGGTAGATAGCCTTCGAGGCGACTATTGAAATGGTGTAAAGTGGTCTAAGTCAGCGATATTCAAAACTCAATAATTCGGTCAATTCTAGTCCCAGAAGAGAGGAATTTTTTTTTGTTTAAAATGTTAGTGTGTAAAAAATATTTTACTAAAAACGACTGATAGGACCGTGGGACCGTATAAAAAATTAGAATTCATAACTTTTTTTGAAATATATTTATAGAATCAGTTCTTCCCTTCATTTAAAGCATTTTTCCAATTGGAACTATACGTCTATCGCTAATGGTTTAGTAATTAGCTATTGAACCACGATAAGTGTGGACACCCTGTATAGCTAAATTTTATTGAATGTATTATTTTAGTTTCAATAAGACCGCTATATAATCTTAAATATTGATGAAGCTTAAAAATTCTCACTATCATATTATTAAGTCATATTTGCACGTGAAACATGTATATTTATAAGTAAAAGTTTGTTTGACATTCAGGAAACAGACATTATAGAATTAATAAAAATACATTTATTCGTCGGGGGGCATATTGTTGCCGGGGGGCATATTGTTGCCTTGCCCGGTTAGTAAAGGCACTTCAGGTCGCTTCTGGTTAAGATGTAATCTGATGAATATTTTCTCGAAGATGATCTTTATCAGTACGGTAAAAAATATTTACTGCACCTTTTGAACAAATCAGAGAATCGATTTTCAATTTAATTATTTAAATAAAGGCCATAATTTAAAAGAGACCAGTAGCATTTTATTACAAAACAAATGATGTTTCATTCAATGATGGCATATCAAGCAATAAGCGCGAATTAGTTTTGGTATCCAATCTGCATCTTGATTTGCTGCAGCATTACGTCGCAGCACAGCTTAAGACAACGTGCTATTAGATGACATGCTCAGTTACGTATATCATGTACCTGCAACCTCACGTAAATCGACCCCCATTGTTCAAGAACATTTTACAAAGTTTCTTAGAAGTTTAAAATAGGACAAGATTCACATGACTGCTATGGATTTTAGAATTTAAAAGATTAAAGTTTATATTTATCTAGATGATTGTGAATCTAATATAAAAGTTGACATCTCTGTATAAAACGCTAAAATACGTGGCCCAAAAAAGAGATTATTTTCTCGTTTCCGATGGCAACGATTGGTTTGTTTACGATACAAAACCGGTAGCCATGTTAGGTTTAACTTCGTAAGTATAGCCTGCTACTATATTCGATCTGGTGTAAAACAACTTTTTCTTGAAAAAAAAATGAATTTAAGACGTAGAGTTCACAATCTTTCTTATAATATAAGGAACAGCTTTGATACACGGCATCACTGGCGATAATCTTGTATTGGCGACTTTTTGTCGCCTAACCGAACATCGTATCGTTAAGTCGCCAAAACAAAATATCGCCAATGGGGTCCTATATTGAAGCTGTCGAAAAAAGTCGCCAAAACAAAATTATCGCCAGTGATGCCGTTTCAAAGTTGTACTCATTATAATTAAACTTTGGATGAAATTATTCTAAAGAGATCATTTAGAAATGAAGCAGATGGCCTTAGGCCAACCATAGAACGTTCAGATCACCGCCAAAAATAGTTTATGTCAACATTGTGTATTAGGTACTTTTCCGCTATACACGCACCACTTTTTTGTCTTGGCGATATTTCTTGGAGGCTGAATCGCCACCTTGGATCAGCTTCTTTCTTGACGACAGTTGGCGAGCTGAAGCGTCAGGAGCCAGAATGCGCCAATTTGGCCGAAAATGCATGGTGTTCATATAAAGGAGCGCATATGCTCTGTGCGGAATCAGCTAGTATTATTTAAAACAGGAAGAAAAACATTTTTTTTATAAGCTGCCGATATTTAATTTGTAAATGCAACGAGATCTTTAATTAATTTGTAAGTGCATTAATCTAAATTAGTAAAGCTAAGTTTTCAGGGGAAAAAGCATGGAGGGAGGAGAAATTCAAAAATATAATACTTTATTTTTTTCTATTTTCATAGATCTCTAAAGAGTGATTGAAATTTTTTTAAACACCATGGATCCGAAAAGTGAGCTGGAAAAAGCCGTGAATGCTTTCATGACATATGAAGATTATTTGGATTCAATGCTCACGAAGGATGATCTTATGTTTTTGGAAGTATGTGTATTTTATAAATTTATTCATTATTTCGTAAATATTGCATTTATGAAAAAATAAATGCTCACAAATAGCCTCGTGAATAGCCATAGAAATAAATTTTCCACTGCTGCATTGATGTTCAATGTATCAATTATGTACTATTGCAGTATAGAGAGGTAACAGAATCATGGATAAAAAGAGACTGATTATCCATATTTCTTGAACAGATATTGAAGGTCCTCTTACAATTCTGGGAAGAGTTAATTTAAAGGATTATGAATAATATTCATACGCACATGAACTCGAGGGGAACAATTCCAAACTACACGTTTTTGAGATGCAGCTGTTTTCGCAAAACACTCCAAATTTCCACGCCATACCAGTGGCAGGATTTTGGAACCCAAAAAATTTAATGTCTACGAGACAATCGCGGCTTTCAATTTCTGGATGACATCTAACCTAACGCAGGTCAATGAAATGAGTTTCATGCTGTTAATGCTTTTAAAATATTTCATAATATTTATAAATATTAATTATATTCTTTTATGATAATAAAAATATTTATAAATATTAATAACTCTCGTATAATATTTACAAATATTTTGGTAAGAGAGTTAGTGTACTGCAGAATTTTTTTTTCCCATTATAAACCTGAATGTGTCTCTCGATTTTATATACTTAATAAGAATTTATCAAAAAGCATAACAAATAATTACTGCAAAAACAGTTGTATAACCAGAAGGATTACTATATAATTAGTAAGCTCACGCCGTTGCCTCTATATAAAATTAAGTAACCCATTAAAGCTATTACTATGAGAGCTATTGTGAATTTTTTTCAAACCAGAAGAAACTTTTTCAAATCAGCATCTTCTCTTCTGCATTGCTCCGCGCACGCTTTTTTGAATTTTCCAACACTTTGGCTCTGCCATTTCGTGCTGGTTCATTCAACACGTGTGGGGTCTTTAACAGAACCACTCTATTGTGTCTTTCCATTACGAAACACACGATATTCAGAAAAAAATAAGATACAGGAAGAAAATACCTTCCTTTCCCCTCTCAAGGAATTCATCTGGCCCTCGGGCCATCTGACCACCTGCGCGGAACTCGAAAGCATTTCGCTACTTTCCGCACTTCACATTTTTTGCTCTTCTTAATCTTCTGCTCTGCAAATAGTTTTGAAGATCTCCTTTTCTGCGAAGCGCCGCTTCTCGTCCAGCTGCAGCGCCATTATGCGAATGTTTCTGTTTGGATAAGCGATTCTTTTATGACTGCTTCGTGTTTCTTCATTCGGTGGTGGGAGGGACATGTGGTCGCTTTTCATTATCGCAGAGATGCAAAAACGTGACGCATTAGCTCTTCAGTCAGGTAAAAATGCCAGATATTAGCAGCACTTGAAGTATGCGACCGCCACGACCTCGATTGCCCCTTAAGTTGTTTGTTTGCGCCGTAGATAACATGGTATAACTTTTTGCGGAAAAACGAATATGGCCGCCCTTCTAGGAGGACGCCATTTTTTTGTCTTTGCCAAATTGAATCGGCAATTTTTCTAGTCCATCTCCTGATAGCAATTTTACTTAATTTTTAAGCAGATTGAAACGAATTTTGGGATGAATGTTTTTTTGAACTAGGAGATAACAGCCTTTGTTGCTAAAAAATCCCTAAACCGCGTATCTCTCGGAGATACAATTCAACTTTTTGCTTCAGGAATGATATCTTCTTTCACACTTAGTTCCAAGCTCGAAACAATGAATCACATTTTGTAATATCCTGAATAGATGTTTTACAGAATGTACGATATGAGAGATAAAAGTGTTTGTTCATGTAATTTTTCTGAAATTTCTTAGCTTTATCCTATTTGGCGTAACTTTTTGCTTCAGGAATGATATCTTCT
>BGPR01032439.1:2253-17504 GCA_013235015.1 Araneus ventricosus | reverse complement strand
AAAAATTAAATTCATTTTTTCTATTCAAAATTAAAAGCTTTGTTTAAATTCAAATAACTCTGATCTGGTACAAGGTTCTCATTGAATCAACGGAAAACTGTAATCCGGTCTCCATAGCCCGTTGTGATGAACCCATGAACGATTAAGTCCATAAATTATTTGTAGTATAGATAATGTGACCATACGTCCCATTTTGAACGAGACCGTCCCGTTTTTAGCCTTTAAATTAACTTTAAATCTTTCACCTTTAAATTACCCGTTAGCCTTTAAATTACCTTTAAACCTTTTACCTTTAAATTACCCGTTAGTCTTTAAATTATCTTTAAACCTTTTACCTTTAAATTACCCGTTAGTCTTTAAATTATCTTTAAACCTTTTTCCTTTAAATTACCTTTAAACCATTTACCTTTAAATTACCTTTAAACCTTTTACCTTTAAATTACCTTTAAACATTTTACCTTTAAATTACCTTTAAACCTTTTACCTTTAAATTACCCGTTAGTCTTTAAATTACCTTTAAACCTTTTACCTCTAAATTACCTTTAAACCTTTTACCTTTAAATTACCTTTAAACCTTTTACCTTTAAATTAACCCGTTAGCCTTTAAATTGCTATACGGCTAATAACCCAGCATTACTCGGGATCCACATTTTTTCGTATGCCCGCCTCTGTTATTTTTCCAGACAAATATTGTCACTGAACTTCCGCAACAAACGTAAATCTCCTTTGAATCCTCTCTTGTTGAATTAAAACTTTCAATTCTAGCCTTTTTACAACCTTAAAACAGAATGGTTTGAATGAAAACGCGAGAATGCTTGCCTGGCACTAATGCACACGTAGAAAGAGTCTTTCCTCTTGCGAATTAGTTGTGGACGGACGAAATAATGCAGTTGCAAGTGGCGGTTTCTTTGGCGATGTCAATCACCAAAGTAAATTTTAAGAAATCCTGCCAAGAATGCAATTCTTATTTGAAATCAAGACCAAATACATTTCAGCAAATCCGTTCTGCACAAAAACATGCGAACACAAAAATTCTTTATTTTCAAGCATCCATTTCAGTCCTTTTCATTAACCCCTTCAGGACGAGCGAGTGGAGAACGCAGCGCAGTCATGGGACTGAACGCTCCAAAATGGAGTGTCGCCACCGGCCCACGCATTTTCAGCAGTTAAGCCTAATTTTACAAAAAAAATTCATATAAAATCATTACTGCAAGTAAATACGCTGAAATTTACAGTTTATTAATATTGATAGTATCTGAATATAATGTAAGAAAATTTTCGTGATATTAAAAATAAACAATTGATCTAAAATAAAATTGACCCAAAACATACAACTTCAAACCGCAAACGATAATTTCTACTCCAACCCCTAACTAATAAATATTCCAGTCTTTCATCGCGCCAATAAAATATTTAAAAAATCTAGCGCAGTTAACTATTTGCGGGGCAAGACATTAAATTTTTTGAAATATGACGAAAAAACATCATGAATGGGTTTAGTTATTGCCTAGACACAGAATCTACAATTTTTTAAAAAAAAAAACTTACTCCATTCCGAGGAGGGTCGTCCCCCTTTTGGGGTCACCCCCTCATATGAGAACTCCCTTAGATACAGCCACCTTGATACGCTAAAAAAATATTGCTGTATCTTACAGAAAATCATAAATTAAAACTTCAAGAATATTGGAGAAAAATTTTGGAGTGAATTCGCTAAAATTGTAAACGTCCAGAACTGAAAAAAATTCTTATCTCTGAGTTAAGGAATTTTCCCAAACTTTATCTCTAATAATTCCTAATCTGAAACGAAATTTCATAAGACTACTACATTCTAAAAGGAATACTATTAGCCCTATCCTAAACCTATTATTTCACATTTATAGTTGAATTTAACGGTTTAGAAACGAGTGAAATTAGGTGTCCCATCAGCTGGCACATTGCGCCGTAAAGGGATAAACAGAACTCTTTAAATGCCGACTTCTCTCGAAGGAATCGAACGCGTGCAGTTGTTTACATAATCAAATGAAATAAACCATCAAGAAAAACCCGGAACCGAAAGTGCATACTGAAGGTCAAATGCCAAATGACTCGACCGTTCTGGAAACCGTTACCGATTCGCGCCATCTAGGAGCATTTAAAAATTCAAATAAAACGTTCCGTTTTCTAGTTACGTATACGCGACGCTGGGCCCAGGACGTAGATCGCAGATCTTCGCGTCGGCGTGACGCTGGGCCCAGGATGTAGATCGCAGATCTGAGCCGATAAGAGCAGAATCGTTGCTTAGCGACTACGGGACGTTGGGTGCAAACGGGTTAATAAATAAAAACTGAAGAAATATGCGTTTTCTTGAATACGCATACTTTTACCTAACCAGCTGGAGTGACCTCCCCAAAACTTTCTCGCATACAACCAGAAATGTGGGGTGGGTAAACACCCAGTAGGTAAATATCCTTGTGGTATTTACCCAAGGCCTAGTTATTTTGAGAAAAAAATCATGAATGGTGATTTACAATGAAACATATAAAATTCATGCATTCCTGAAACTTAATATTTTGCAAAAAGAATTGCGTATGTTCTCAATTTCCGCGCGCTGAGGTACCACAACTTTATTTAACGTTTTTGAGTAAGAAATCTTACTACAGATATCACGCAAGATTTCACCATGCCTTCTATCTGGAGAATGTCAGAACGAAGTTTCGATTTGGGTTGCCGTAATTTCCGAAGAGGGTGTTTGCGACTCGCTACAATTTCCTTCGTAGACCGCCAAGGTCAAACGCCAACCATACTAACTTAAGTAAAACAAGTATGCGATTATACAGACCTACAGACAGATAACCCTTTGTCGGATTTGGCCCAAAATTTTATACGACCTACATTCATGATGATAAAACTGTGTACCAAATTTTATCCATCTAGCTATTCAAGTTTTTGAGTTATAGTGTTCGCATGACCGCGGACAGACAGACAGACTTCCCGTAGACGGATTTTGTCCAAAATTTGATAGAAGCCTAAAAATTATGTGTAAAGATCATATACCAAATTTCATCCCCGTAGCTCTAATAGTTTTCGAGTTATCTTGTTCAGAGACAGACGCACAGACAGATATAATTCTAAAATTGTGTTTTTCGGACTCAGGGAGGTCTAAGACGTGGAGATTCGGCAAAATCTCGAGTTTAAATTTTTTGGCGATTACAATACTTTTTCTTTGTATACTTCGTATACGAGAAAGTAAAAATTAGTAGAAGTCTAATTCTTCTTCTCTGTCACATTAAGTATAGAGTAGGATGGATCGAAAATTCAAAGTGTGGGTAAAATAATCAGCATAGGGTGCAAAAGTTGTCTTTTAAGTGTACTAGCATACATGCAAAAAATTTTCAACTTTGTTTAATATCTTCCTGTGCCCCAATACGCTTAAATATTTGCAAAAAAACGATTTTTATGCAATTTTCGAATTAAAAATCAAAAATTAAAAATGTGTTAAAGAAATGATTTTACAGGGAGAAAGGTAGAGGAAAGGGCGAAGGAATGATAAAAATACCAACAAAAATTGGAAAATTATCGTAATGAAAAAATATCGTGTTTGTTCGATATCACATTTTGTAAGTGTACAAATTTCGATGCATGTAAATGCCAAAAATACATGAAAATTCTACTTGCTGAGTGATTGTTTATAAAAGATCAAATATTAGAAAGGAAAATGGTTATTGGAGAAGTGGACGTAATTACTACTGAAAAAAAGAGAAAAGGAAAAAAGAAAACAGATGGAAGACAAAAGAATAAAACGTAAAATGGTTAAAACTGATGCTGATGCTGCTCATGCTCAATCATTGGAGCTACTTGAGCTCAACACTATGTCTTCGTCCTTGTATACAGATACGGGTGTAATTACCTTGGAATATCAATCATAAAATCTTTTAGATTTCCCTACCTTAGAAATGGTATGTGATTGATACGGAATTTCAGATAGAGCAGCTACTTTATTTGCCAGTGCTGTTTTACAAGACATTGGAATTGGACACGAAGGAGAGGCTTCGCATGTGGTAGATCACAATAAAATTCGTAGACAGCGTAAAAAGCTTTAAAATTCAGTTGCAGAGTCTACTAAGTTAACAGTGTCTTGATCTCTTTTAACCGGATTATATTTCAATGGAAGAAAAGACAACACAAAAGTGCTAATTAATAAGGACACAAAGTACTACCCAAAGACCACGAAGGAGGAGCATTATACTCTTGTAAACGAACCTAACTTTGTGTATATCGGACATGTTACTGCTGCAACAGGAGGAGCTAAAGCCATAGAAGAAGCAACTCAATTTTTTTGCATCAAATAATCTGCAATTAAATGGGCTAACAGTAATTGGATGCGATGGAACAAATGTTAATACTGGGCACAGGGGAGGTATTATTCGCTTGATAGAACTGGCCTCAATAGACCATTACAATGGTGAATTTGCTTGCTTCAAAAAAATGAGTTACCTCTCCGTCATCTTCTAAATTCTTTGGATGTGCAACAACTCTTCCTAAAGAATTTTGTCGACCAATTGGTAAAGCAATCAGAACCTGCGAGGTAATTTACCGAACCTGTAGCTAATTTTTCTTCTATAAGTGTGGAGAATATGCCACATAATATAGATAGAATGGTTCTCAGCAATGATCAGCAATATCTATATGATATTTACCAAGAGATATCACGTGGTGAATGTTATTGTGACCTGGCATTAAGAAAGTATATTATGTCGTGTTGACAAAGTAGACAAGACTAGGTACCAAAATATAGGTGGTGGTGGTTTTAAAAGAGTGCTACCTTTTGGAAATAACCCAAAGATTTAATAAAACACCACACGAATAAATAACCATTTAAAGTTCATGGCCAAAAGAATCATAACTTATGCGTTGTGTAAGAAATATAATGCAATAACTTCCAAGTTCAATTAAATCAAACAAAAAAATTCAGACCTAGCAAAATTCCCTTGATGTCAGTGTGCCTTGAGATAAAATAAATGACAGACACAAGAATAGAAAATAAAATAACAAATTTATTTTAAATCTTGAATTGTAATGGTAAGTATATCTAGGCTAATATATAATACTATAAAATGCAAAACATTGACAATACTTCTTTATATGGAGAGGCCCCTTCCACTTGTAAGCATTTACTTATATAAAAGAAAAAAACATAACACTTCAATAATAGGACATATGTTGTGATATACTCTAATACATATTGCTTTTAGATATTCTTTAAATTTACCAATTTTTGTTTGTTGGCTATCCTTGCACATTTAGTATAATTTAATTCATGTATTTCTACTCAGCTTAAATCAATTCTTTTAGATTTTTACTCAATTACATTAAAATTCTTGACTATCCATGTACCACATTTAAATGAGAAATTTACTCTGGCATAGATAATTAAATTTTCAAAACAATCTCTTTAATAACATAACAATTTATGGGATTCACCTCTGGCTTAAACTTTCAAATTTCAAAGATTTTAAGACACACTTAACTGAAAGATGTGGCTGTCTGTTGCTGGCTTGGCAATTCTCTCCAAGGGGAAACCAAGTGGCACATGGTGGAAACCAATTGGGTTTTGCAGGATCTCCCTTCTTGACTCTGGCTACCTGGTCATTTTCTCATCTCCATCCCTGGGAATTTCAAACATGGCTGTAGGTGATGGCAGTCCTGGGAGGGAGCAACAATGAATTCTGGTGGTCCATCTGGGATATTCCGCATCATGGGTGGGTCAAAGGATAGCACTTATCGCTCCTCGTCAATCAGCGCTCCTGAGGCAACAGCGTGTTCAGGTGGGCCAGCTAGATGTTCTTTTGCCGGGCTCCAACTCCGGAGCATTTTTCGTGGCTCCTCGTCAATACACTGGGTCGGTGACGGCACTCCTGGGACAACAGTCGACTCCGGTGGGCCAGCTTGATATTCTATTGCGGGGCTTTAACTCAAAGTCTTCTTAAGCCTATTTGGCGCGCTTTCCGTGCACGGCCAGCAATGTCCGCTAGTCTTAGCAGTCACCGTCCTTCATCTGCTTAGGTCTGTGCGCCATCTCCGCAGAGAATCTCCATGAAAATCTTCAGTTTTTCTTTTGGTTACTCCCGAAAGATTCTTTTACTTCTTTTCAGCCAGAAACCTTGTCTCCAAAAAAATGTCATCATCTCTCTCTCTCTCAAAAATCTCCTCAAATCCTCCTCCTTCCACCGTGCACCAGCCATTTTGAATCACCCGGGGAGGATCGTCAAGCAACGCCAAACCGCCAAATTTTTTAAACGGGCAAAGGCACAGTTAGAATTTAATTTTTCGAGCCAAGGAAAGCCAACCTCGCCAACTCGAATCTCAATGGATAGAGCAAGCAAAGACTACTCAGATTTTACCCAATCAGAACGAGGCTGCCCTTATCTCTGACCAAAGAGCGGGTTTCAAATTTAATTGGGAAAGAAGGGGACTTAAGAAATTTAGTGTTCCCAAGCTGTCACAGCGGACAGGAAGAGGGCGTAGTACAGGTCATCTGGAAAGGATTTTGCTGGACAACTGCGTCCGCACAATAAAGAGACCGACTTCCTTTTTCGAAATGGCAAAGGAATCTGTGGATCGTTTACCCGACAAAAGTTCGCCTACACGTGCATTGATGGGGGGGGTTGATGGGGGGGGGGAAGAAAGGATGCAGCTATTGTCTGTTTTAGCGTACTGCAAGGTGTTTTGTATAACAGAAACCTAGGAAGAGGTTTTTTAGAATTTAAGCTTAAAGAAAAATCAAACAATAACATTGCTTTAGAATTAAAAAAATATGTGCATTAAGCATTTCAAATCAAACAAGTGAATTATTACACTTAGAATGGGAGACTAAACATGAATAAACATATTGACAATTCACAATAGAAAAAATGATAGAACAAATAAACTAGGAAATAGAAATTTAACTCTGTCAAGCAGAATTTGTAGCCTTGCTATGAAATATAAATATATATATAAAAAAACATTGTTATTTCAACATGACACCTGTCAGTTGCTCACTCAAGGGTGGCTATATAATTGCAGGTAGAATTTTAGTTGTATGTTGCAGAAAAATCTGACAATCTTATTAATCTTGCAAATATTATGAAGTATGCAACTTGTATGGTTCCATGTCAAATAAACCCCTCATAACAGAAGGAGCAGCACATATTTGGAACTTATTTCATTTTAGATTTGGAACCAATTTAAGAAGTATAGTACACATTTTATTCAACAAAACATTCTTTGTCATCCAGAAGAATTTGATTTGTCAATGTTCACGGATAACAGAGAGAATATAAGGTCTTTGCACTACAAAACTAATTTGTGCTAGAATGAAAACAGAGGATCATCAGAATAAGAAGTTTTCAAGTACCAAAATAGACTTTAAACAAAGATGTTTTTGCATATTAACATAGCAACAGGTTGGACCTTTTATACCACCTCTCTTGATGAGAGTCTCCATTTAAGAAATTTATTCCATGGTAAAAAGTTAGACGGAGGAATGGTCAAAATATCCATCCATACTCAAGCGGTGAAAAATGTTTTGCTTAGTATCTGAAGCGTCGGAAAGTGTATATGGAGAAGAGAAGGCACTGCTTCATATTGAATAGGATACAATCAAGAAGTCTTATCAAGCACTATAGTACCAAAAGGATTACATCCTTTAGAAATGTATAAATCTTCAAACTAATAGAATTAAAAAATCATGAAAGTTCACTTTTCATAAGTTTTAGGATTTATTTTGACTATTAATTTAACTATGTATTATTATAAAATTATTATTTATATCTTTATACTTTAATACTGAATAATCTGACAATTTTCAAATATTTTCATTAATTCACTAATTTTTAATGATATTTGTAAAACGTCAATTAACTTTGGGGGGGGGGGGGCTTTCAGGCCACCAGAGAGTTAGATAATTTTCATAATGTAAAAGTATAAATTAATATACCCAAAACAAACTTTCTTACCCGCGCTAAAAGAAATTGAAAATATTTTTTTATAATTCCAAAAAAAAATGTCTTATTTAACTATTTTTTTGGGGTGCTGGGCACTGGAAGATATGAATGGATTCATAAAAAAATATATGTAAATAATACCTAGAGACAACTTTCCCACCCCATGCAAAAATAATTTCAAAAAAACAAAAGTTGTAAATTTTCATAAAAATTCAATTTTTAACTATTTTACAGACTTTGGGCACCCAGATATAAATAAGTTCAATAAAAAAAATTCATATAAACTAATATACTTAGATTACAAGCTTCCCTATGCCAAAAATAAATTCGAAAAAAAATTTTTTTCCTACTACTTTCGATCCACCTATGTATAGGGTTCACTGTACATAACTACACAACTTGGTAACATGAGAATACGTCAAGTTACTTTTCTTTTGTTGACGTTAAGTAGGAGTTGACTTTTACACCAACGTATAAGAATGGATATTGACATAAAAGGACGCCTGATGACACTATCACAAATGGGACGATCAAAATAAAGTTTGGAAGTTGATTAAATCACATTTTAAGCGCAAAATAAAGAAACACACACTAACATTAGCAAAACAGGATTATATCAAATGACTGTCATTGATTAGGGTTTGAAAAAGAACAAAACTACAAGGAAGAAAAAATAAAGAAATAAATAGCAAGTTTTTCATTTCGAGAAAAAAACTATTTTTAGGGTTTCTTCCCTCTTCGACACCCACTTACAATTTGCAGAACAACTTTCAGATCTAAAATAAGATTTAGGTAGAATTCAAAGGCTAAAGGAAAACTACATACAAAAAGCTTGTAACAACCCAAAGAATCAAACGGTTAATGTAGATTACGGCTAATGGTATTTAATACCATTTTCCTTCAAGGAGTCTAGGTCTCGATATATTCTTTTATGCACAGAATATAAATTTCATTACGCTTTTATCAAATAAAACTCAGTGTTCATGAACACCCGGCAACGAAAACTAGAGGCCGCACTCTTACTTCTTCCGTGATTGATTATGATTTACTACAAATTAAACCCATTAAAAGATTAATACAACCTCAACAAAAGACTTAGGTATCCCTAGGACTTGTTGTAGCGATTTTGTAAGAAGAAAGAAAGGTACGTTCGACTCCAGAATGATGCATCGCCACCATGATCAGCGTTTGAATAGGAAGCAGAAAGAAATAATTTGTAGACAACGACTTAACCAAACCCCGAAAATATAATTGCATGGTAAGTTCTTTCTCGTGGGTAATAGAATGCGCACTGACCGTTCATGTGACGCCATTTCGTCCTTATTTTTATACCAACTTCGATCAAGTAAAGGTTGACGAAAATGTTAATCATTAAAATCGCATTTATGAGATTTATTGATGGGCGATATATCATTTAAGGCTTTCCGCTTTAATAATTTTAAAGGGTACTTAATAATTCTCTCCTCAGTAATTTGGAGTTCCATGAAGGCGAAAGAGTATATTTGCACAGTGCTATAAGCTATGCACAAATGAAAAGTGTTCAGTTTTAACATTTTCATAATGGAATGAAATTAATTAAAATAGGTTTTCAAATTTTTTCGATATCGGCTCTGATAGCATAGGGAATGATAAACTCATTCTGATATAAAAGTCTAGAAAGACAAATTGAAGAGTTCGATTATCGTAACAACATTGGATAAAGGTTTAGAAAAATTGTTTTGAATTTTTCTGACAAGACCTTATAACTCTTAATGGCTTATTCAGGAAATTTTTTTTTATCAATGAACTTAATTAGTATATGGTTGGAAAAGGAGGGAAGAATGGGAATATTGTCATTTTTCCGTGAAAGAGTCACTGGTCCTTAGCAATTAGAGTTTTAAATACATGTAGGTTATTTAGACAATTTATAGTGATAAAATTTAACGAAAATTAAATTAAAATATTAATAGAACTAGAATTAAAATTAAGTACAAAATTCTTTTGCATTATACAGAAAGGCGCATATGCGGCTGCTTCACGATAGAATACACCAAAACAAAATTAGAACTTCAAAATTAAGTTAAAATTACTAAAAGTATAGCATTAATAAAACCTTAAAATAAAACCTGAAAGTAAATGGAGCAGAAATATGAATTAGAGATGAAAACTAGAATGGGAGAAAGGAATTGGAAAAGGCCAAGGAAATGGCGATTCTTCCTCAGAAGGCCATAACTGTAGCTTTAAACAGGACAAAATTTTTCAGAATGAAGGAATGACCATTAGTCAAAGTGTTCCTTTATGTGGCCTGAATTACCCCATCCGACCTCTGAAAATGGATAAAGGAAAAAAACATAACGGATACACACCTTTGTAGAGTAATATGAGACAGAAACCAAAAAGCAAAAAAAAAAAAAATCCCAAAGTTATGGGGTAAAAAGAACAGTTTTAAGAATTTTGTTCTTCTGGAGAATAGTTCAGGTATGCATAGATGACAAAGGCTTGCTTTTGATACTTGGGCTTTGCTTGTTTTGAGCGTCTGTTTTTTAAAAGAGGATGGCTTTTGCCTTTTGGTTTCTGTCTCATTGTTGGTTCTGTGAAATTATATTTATGTTTTCTTTTCCTTTATCCTATTTTTTAGAGTGGACAGAAATTCAAACCCTTCTCAAGAATAATTTTGACTAATAAATCATTCACTTTATTAGAAATTTTGTCTGCTGAAACTACAGTAACGTGTAACCTCTAGAGAAAGAATCTCATTATTTCTTTCTCTTCATTCTTTCATTCAATTAATATTTACCTAAATTCCTAATTTGTGTTTTATTTCAATTTTATTTTTTTATAATTTTGCTTAGTACTGAGATTCAATTCAGTTATCTAATTAATATTTTAAAATTGACCAAATGAATAAAAACGATTCTACATTTTTTATGTTAAAATATAATAAACTCATTGATCACATCCTCCATAGAGAAAAGTTATTTCTTTGGATATTTACACCTAGTGGTGTTGATCCACATGCCTCGTTGCAAAGCAAACTCGTATAAAGGCACTAGAGGGTACGGCTCTTAGTTTTTTGGAGTATAATTATTTATCTATATAATTCTGCATGTCTTTAAATCCATCTGATTTAATCTGTGTATAGTTTTGTAGAAACCATGGGTTAGTCTTTCTTCAGAATTTCGGGACAGAGAAAAAAGAACATACTCAGAAGAACCGCAGTTTCTCTCATTCAATTTCTATCTGCTGCGCATGCATGTAATATGTCACAAAAATTTATTTCCAATATGCGGTTTGAAAAGGAAGAAGCGCACTAGAAAATGCAGCTCGGAATATACAGAAACAGTTTGAAACATTTCTCAACAGTGACCCACAATTTGTGAAAATAAATAAGAAAATGAAGGATACATATTGGCAAACAAAATCATTTCTTGTAGATAATTTTGGTGTACATTTATGCTATTTATTTAATATATTTAAAATCATTTGTTTTTAATTGTCCATGCAGTAGATATTATGATAAGTAATGAGCACTCAACAGACGTTCAATAACTGTTTCCATCTACTGCTTTAGTTCTCTCCTGTAAAGAGGATTAAAAGTAGTAGTATTTTCTATATTTCTCATATGAAAAGAATTATGTAGAGAGGGAACTGTATGCGTTGGACTAGACTTCAGATCTCAGTGGGTGAAATCCTTAAAAGTCTATTTTACCTGATTTTGAGAAAAGGAAACAAATTGCTGGCATTATATCACAGCATCTGTGTGTGTCTATTCAGCATAAATAGAAACGCAATACAAAAGAACAAAAAACACAACACACTAGACGAATTGAATTTGGCTGCTGTCTTAATACCCAAACATTACATCACACAGTGGTCCAGTTCGTTTTCTAGCGGAGACCAAAAATCATAACGTAAACCTTTAAAAACAGCAGGAACTTAGAAATTTTGCACAGTTTAAAGGAAATGGACTTAAAGGTTATATCCCATAAATTTCATAACAATCAGTTTGGATATTTCATGCTTGATTTATATAATTTGTGGCCCAATTCGTTCCATAGTTCTCTATGGAGAGAACTGTTAGCAATCTACGGAAAGAATTTCAGCAATTGGTTATCAAAACATAAAAAAAAATCAGTAAATTTTACCAAATGAAATAGCTTTAAGAAAATAGATTTAGTGAAATTTTATTAAGAATCTGGTGAGCATTTTTTTTATTTTTAACATTCAAATATTGCAATGTTAAAATATATCTAAGCGAATCATTGTGATAAATTCAAATATACCTTTCAAACTGAATTAAAAGTAGAAAAATTTCAATTGCAATATAATATATAAATGTTATATAAATACCATTAATCTTTTAAGGTACTTTTAAAAGAGTAAAGGTATTTACCGTTTCACAAAAAATATTATGAGGTGGAAATGTTCAAACATTTTAATAACTAACTTTTAATAATAGATAAAGGTAACGCTTTTCATCATTAAAATTGTTTTTTATATTATTTGTTATTTATGAAAAACTATATTTGGTTAAGTTTTCTATTTTATCGTCCTTTTTTTAGCTGTTGCTGAAGACAGCGCTTGAGAGAGTTTAATCACTGAAACAAACTACTTTGCCTTGAAAATTTCAAATAGCGTTCAGACTATGCCAAAATTTTGCGTTTCAGAGATGTCATTTATGTAACTACTAAACAGAAATAAATATTGAAATCGATTTTAAAATACTTTTGAAAACCATACAGCGTTTATTTCTTAAAAGTTAAGAATATATTTTAAATTTGAGTATACTTATAAATTCGAAAATCGTGTTTTAATAAAATTTTCAGATTAATAATCGATGAATTTTTAACTTTAATTAACATCTAGGCTATAACAAGTTAATTTAATTTTTCAACAGGTTTTTATTCACTCAGATATTTATTTTTGCGTCATTGAAGGAAAAAGTGAAAATTCTTCACTGACATAGGTGACATTAAAAAATAAAATAAATGAAAAATTCGGGGTTTATCGGGGCTAATTTTTAGATATTTTATAGAATATAGAGTGCAGAAATGATTTAAGGTAGTCTTAAGGTGTGCAAATTTTTTAAATTCACTTTAAACTTGAAAATTTAGTGAAAAAAAAGGGCCTTTTAAAATATAGTATAAAAATATGGAAAATAATAAAATGATGTGTTAAAAACGGTTTCGTTTACTTGCCTTGGAATCAGACATCATGAAAAATCTAAAATTAGAGAGATAAAGAGCAATGCAGGACTTTACAGAACGAAATCCGAGGGCTCGCTGAAACGCGACTCAAGTGTTCGAAAGACATTCTTCAACTTTAACCTCCATAAAACCTCCTAAGACTACATGCTTATACAAAAAAATTTATGGCTTTCAGGGTTCCAAACGGTTCTCTACCTACCCCCAAAGAAAATAAACCCATTTGCCAACCTCGAAATTTCGATTTTTGTCGCGCTACAAACCGAAACTGGACCACTGTGCATCGGGACCAAATTGCCAATAGGAACATCAGACGCAAATTCGTCTTATTAGGTACATTCCTCTTTTTTCTGTTGCACGAATTCTGCAAAATATTTTATGTATGAACGAGTATGTATGTTGTTCAGTAGATTTATGTTCAACACGGCTAATATGTTACGCGAAATGTAAATTTCATTTTTTAATTTATTGTACACCTTGCAAAAAGAAAAAGGACTTGACATCACTGCATCTCTTGGAATTAGAAGTCAGCTGACTCGCGCAATTTTCATTTGACATGTCTCTGTGAGATCACGTGAAGTGAATCCATTGAGAAGTTCGAAAAAGAAAACTTTCCTTTCAACGAAAATCGCAAGTTTTCATTTCCTTCGATCATATCATACTTTTAAAATAAAATTATTATATACTTGTTACTTCAACGAGTATTTCTTTCATCTAACATTTGCTTTACATTAGTACTCATAAGTAAATTTTGATATTATTTATTGTTATGGATTTTTATAAATATTCAATATTTTTTATTTCGGGCATTTTTTTTTTCCCTCTTTCTCTCTCGTATTTTGTCAAGTTCTGAAATTGCATTTATGATTTCTTAAAAATGAATAAAATTAATATCTTTTTGGATTGGCTTTTCTTTAAGATGTATTTTAATTAGGTAATTATTAAGTATTTTGATTAAAAAGATTTTTTAACTCGACACTGGACAGTGATTCATTTCTGCATCAGTAACATTTTTTTTCTTTTTCAACATTTTTGCCATTCTGAATAATTTAAAATGACTGATTAGTAACAATTTACTTACTACTTTTTTGACAAGAAAAGACAAATTCTTTTAGAAAAAGAATGTTAATTGTTTATAAGGCGCGTCAAGTTGTGGCAACCCTTCACCACCAAATTCTTGTAACCCTAATGAAGTCTTGGGGCGGGACGCCATTTTGTTTAGTTCTGTCAGAGTAACCGACGAGGGAAGTAGCATGTACAACTCTGTTCTGAATCGCCGGCCAATAACGGTCGTAGCGAGAGCTGGCAGGTTTTGCCAGGAAGGGAACCGGTCTGAAGGATAGGGGATGTGTTTAATTTTGAATTAGCAGCTCAGTTTGTGAGCTAAATGTACTGGAATGTGTATTCATCATTAAGTAAATATATATCATCATTTTTGCATGTTTCATTGTGCAGTGCCCCATAGTTGAAGTCAATAAAAAGCTGGGATCAAAATCTGATACTCTTTTTGATGTCTTCATCTCTCACATTAAAGAAACCGAACGCGGGAGATGTTTTATTATTCATGTGAAATTTAATTCAAAATCAACTTTTTTATGCTTATTGTATTCCTTCCACTGATACAAATACGCTGATATTTATACAGATGCACTGATATATATATAAATTTTATTGAAACATATAAAAGCCGAAGAATAGCAAAATTTACGTAGAATTTAAATGTCTCAGGAGATGCGCCATCTTTAACAAGAATAAGTTTCATATCGCATTACTAAGAATTTCAGATCAACTTATGATAATTTCACAGTTTAAAACTGATGATACGGAATCAACCTTTCATATTTTCTACAATATATTATAAATTCAACTCATTTTCAGTTGTCAAGGATAATGGATTGCAGCATCTGTCCATTTACAGATAAGAATTCATTATATCATCTTAAACGATGCAGAAAAGACCTAACTAGAGAGTAATTCTGAATGCAAAGTGACGCCTAATTACTTTCTCCCCCTATCTCATAATAGGAGCCTTCCTTTTGTAAACGAAATGCATTACGAAGTACGGTGCTTGTCAAATAACTTCTCGTTCTCGTTATCCTATAAT
>BGPR01032438.1:0-17504 GCA_013235015.1 Araneus ventricosus | reverse complement strand
GGTTTTGTACTTTTGTGGATTCGGAATATAGCCTGGCGTGAGTAAAACGCTGCGAACTCACATTAAAGTAAGGCGAGTGACAGCGTATTTAGAGATCTCACACATTTTCGGTTTTTTTCCTCCCCCCCCCCTACAGTTTTTCTGAAAATGTGTACATTTATGTTTATTTTAAACAGATGTAGTGTGCAAGTTGTGTTCCTGCTGTTCTGAAAACGCAGATTTTCTTCTCGGATGACTTTTTGCGACAGAGAATACACACACAAAAAAAAGACATATTTGACTTGCAAATTGGCAGAGTTTCCATCCTGCAAAGTAGATGATCCTACTTAAAGAAGGAGGGAAAAATGCATTATTTCCAGACAAAGGGAGTTAGGATTACAAGTATATAAGGATAATTTAAGAAGTGTCTGAATAAAATAGGAAGGCTGCTCCAATTTTTTTTTTATTTTATTGAGATTGTTTTATACACCTTGTCAAAAAAGTAGACGGACACAAAATTACAAAATTAATTTCATGAAAAAAACATATTTATTCAACAAATCTTTTGTGAAAAAATTGTCAGCATATTTTTGCATACATAATTATATAAGAATAAAATAAAATGTATTGTAAAACACATGCATTTGTATTAATTATCATAAGATTATATTAACAAATACAAAATGTCGTTGGTAAAGTTGTCAAAAAAGTAGACGGACAATCACAAAAATGGTGTGAAATTTAAAGTTTTAGTAAGAGGTTTTCTTACCACCTGCTTGTATTAGTTCAAACACACGGTTTGGCATTGAATCATAAAGGTTTTGAATGTCTTTTTGGCAAAAAGTATTCCATACTGAATCAAGAGATTCGTGGAGCTCCTTGACATTTTCATATTGCCTCCCTTGTCCGTAAACACGTTCAACTAACATAGCCCAAACATTTTCGACAATATTGAGGTCTGGACTTTTGGCTGGCCAGGGAAAAACTTGAACATTATTGTCATCAAACCATTTTTTAACTCCTTGAGCGGAATGAATGGAAGCTCCGTCTTGTTGATGTATCCAGTTTTCTCCTCCCCAATCGGATCCATATGGGAGAAGTTCCGTTTCCAACTGTTTTATATAATCTTTGTGATTTTGTCTACCTTTGTGATAAAAACTAAACTTGATCTACCACCGAAACCAAAAGCAAGCCATACTATCAAATTTCCTCCTCCTTGTTGACGAGTAGAGTAATATTGTTCTTTTTGTTTCAGGCAGTGCCAATAATATTGAAAGCCATCTGGACCATCTAAATTGAACCTTTTCTCATCAGAGAAAATAACGGATGTCCATTCAGTGGTCCAGGACATGTACTTTTTACCCCACGCCAGTCGATCAGCAATATGTTTTTAGTCCATTTAGGATGATGTTTTCGTTTCTTAAATTGAAACTGTTTACTTCTTTGCACATAATTAAACGCTATCTGTCTTGTTATATGGGTAAGTCCAGATTCACGCTGCGCAGTAGGGATGCTAGCCCCTCTTTTTTTAAGCTGTCGGAGAAGATTTCTTTGCTCTTTTGGCGTTAGTTTTCTGGGCCTTCCAGTTTTTTCCCTTTTCCCATGAGCATCAGGATTCTTTAGAAATTCTGAAATTGCACTTTTACTAATTTTTAAAATACCTGTGATTTCTAGAATAGTTTTTCCATCGTTTATGTAGGCTATGGCTTGACCTTTTTGGAATTCTGTTAAAGAAATTCCTCTAGGCATGGCAACCAACTTCAAATAACAATCAAAGTAAAATTTTAAGGTTTCTGAAAGAAATTAATTTTATATTTTAAATGAAGGTGATCTAACTGACTTATCCAAGTAAATACAAGATAAAAAGTTACAAAAAATTATCCAAAGAAACTAGAAGAAAAGCACCTGAAATGGTTTGTCCGTCTACTTTTTTGACAATGTAGGAGTATATATATCTATTTAACTTTAAATATAAACTGTTGTTTATTAAAACTTTTACGTCACCGGGGATTTCTTTCGACGATATGACTAGTGTATAATTTGAAACAACAATATTCAGAACAAAGAGCTTTACATTTGCAAATTTTTAGTGTCCGTCTACTTTTTTGACAAAGTGTATACTTTGTGTTTCTTATACACTGGAATATTTTAACTAAAATTCAGGTATTAGGACATAAGGAATTCATTAAATATTTGGGCAGGTGTCTAAAATAATTAAAGGAAAAAGAATTCCATAAATAAAAGATAATGTAATTTTATGACAGTATAAGAAATATATTTGTGTGTGTGTGACTACTAGCTGATGTCCGCCACTTTGACCACGTAGTAATTCGCTATTTGTACCTTATTGCTCAGGATAAAAATACTTTCCCCGCTAATAATTTTAATGTAAAAAAATTCTTTTAATTAATTACATTCTGCAAGAGATCTATAATCCATGAATCACTACAATTTTTTGTAGTATCACATACGACACCCAACATAATTGTATATTTAGTTAGAATATCCAACTTCATTGTCCGGGCTAAGAGGTTATTCCAGTTAATCAGTATGTAGACTAAATGCAAAGGAATTAGAAAGTATTTATTAAAAGAACAGAGAATAAAGAAGAAATTCGTGCACTTAAGAAGAATAAAAGCATTGTTAGAAATTGTGTTTAAATCATTTTCAAAAATTAATTAAAATTAAGCAAAATGTGAAATGGAAATGAAATTGGTATCATTGGAAAGGTAAGTCTTCGAACTTTAATAAGGTGTTAAAATGGAATTTGCGCAATAATATGCTCTGAAGTTATTGTGGAAAAACGTTAACATTTAAGGACATTTTTAATTAATTAATGTTTTTTTTTAAATTTGGAAAAATTCTTTCTTGGAGAGCACCTACTACCCAAGAAGCAACCACCTGCCAAATTTCAAGTTTCTAGCCGCAGTGGTTTGGGAGATTCTATGATGAGTCAGTAAGTGATTTTCTCTTATATATATATAGATAACGAGAGAAAAGCATTATTTTTTTTCTACATTTTATTTTTTACTATTTAAATTATTTCACTATGGAAAAATCATGCATGTGAAATTTAAAGCTTTTAAAGTAATCCATTTTTTGGTTGTTTGTTTGAAAATTTCTATAAAATAAATTATATGCGTTAAAAGCAAAGAATTTTAATGTTTATTTTTTATCCTTTCCTGAATTATCTGAACGGAAATTGCATTTTCGTAAATATATAAAACATCTCTTCTGAATTCGAATTGCAAAAACTATTTTAACTTAAGTTCATAAGTATGATATTAGAACAGGAAATTTTCACTGGCGTTTTAACCTGTTGCCTTCTATTTAGATGCCATATTATATTCCTGAGTTAAAATAAATATTTTTATGCTGAATATTATATATTATTATTTGTGCTGCATTTATAATATTTTGGAAAATTCAGTGTCTCGGAAATATTGCTACATATTATACAATATTGTTCCTCGGTGTTCACAAATGTTTTGAAAACTAATGGGTAAATCAACAACTATTATTTCCTCTCAACATTATTTATTTTATTCCATATGTTTGGATTTAAATGCATCAAAGTGAAGAAAAAGATCATTTGTATTTTGTATTTCAAAAGTATTTATTTAAATATTTGAATCTGAATAACATTGTTAAAAAAGCAGGTGTATTTTACAGAGTACATTATTGAGTTTATTAATAAAATCTTATTACAGATATTTCAACCTTATTCAATTTTGGTTTGCAGCGGTAGGAGTTATGCAGAGAAATTTAATAATGCATTTTCTACCAATGTACATATTCTGTTATTCGAATTAAACAAGTGGCTGTTTTAGACAGACAAATGTCCTGCAAATCAAACGCCCTGAAAACAGAACAAACTTAAATAATAAATACGTTTAGATAACTGTAACTGGGAAGTTCCTTCACAATAAAAAATGAGAAATATTCTTAAATGGTTTCAAGATAATGGGTTTTCTGACTAATAGAATAATAAATTACTTTTCTTTATATATACTATATAAAATATAATTGGAAAACCATTACCCTATAGAATAATGTTTGCATTTTGAAAATACTTAAGGTCTCACACCTTCCATTACCTTAAGAATTTTTCCGTATCTACTGGATTTTAAATACATCCAAAGCTTCCACTTTTGCTCTAGACAAGAAGTGATATTAATGATCTTCTCAAAAATTAATAATGCACTTTGATTAAAGGTTTTTTCAAGGTTTTCTCCTTAATCGGAATATAAAAGTCACACTAGGATCTATTAATAATAATAACTAATCGTCCGATGAATAAAGTTGAGTGTGTTTTTTATTTCGGCACGTTTTTTTGTAAAAACTTAATCCTAAAAACATTTTTTTATAACATTCATTCTGATCATTATTTTCCTGTTGTGCTTCTACCTGGGCAAAACAAAGTGTTTAAAATGTTTCAGTTCATTAAATCTTAAGATGATGGTTTGAACACTGACAACCATTAAATAAATTATTTATATAATTTGAATATTTTTTAAATGAACTTGATTTTTCAACCAATTTCTTGTTGAAAAGAAACTAGGGAAAAAGTCTGATAAAATATAAGGCATAAAGTTAATACTCCATAATCTTATTCGAGTTTATTTTACTTTATTTAGTAAGAATTTTAGTACTTTTTAAAAATCTGAAATATAGTTAAAATTTATTTCAGTCGGAATTCTGTTCACAAAATAACCGTTATATTATTTAAAACGCGCCATTTTAATGAGTTCTTATAGCTTTTATTAACTATTTCTCTAGTTTTAATATTCTAAGCGAAAGAATATAGGTTAGCTCGATAGAAATCCTTTAACAACTAGGAAATGAAGACGCCTAAAGAATAAAGAAGAAGAAGTAAATGGCATTTCATATGAAGAATTGCTGAAGCTTATTTTAAGATTCCTTATATTACGTTATTTTATTTTAATTTTCCTTATATTATGGTGGCTGAATTAAGATTCCTTACATTACGGTAGCTGATTTTAAGATTCGTTGTATGTGTGATAAATATAAACATGGTAAAAAGGGAAAACAGAGCCCGAAGAAATAACAACCAAATCAGCTGTCATCGTGAAAGTTCATTTGTTTAACGCATTTTGGATAATATCTTGAAGATTTGTTCATAAAAACTGTTAGCCTAAAAACTAATAATTCGATAGGATACCTGTAGTAAATTTGCTAGATCATATATTTATCATGGACATATATTTAAGACTCATGCACATATCATTACGGTTGTATTGCTTGCATTTACAATAAAATTTTTAAAACTGAAACTAAAATTTTTTTCATATCTAGCACTTTTTGACGAAATTACATTCACCTTATGAATTTTCAATTACTTGGAAATTAGTAACTGATTAATATTGACATTATGTATTAATTGTGATATCAACATTTGATTAATCAATTTAAAATGAAGGCGTCTTAAGTATTTTAATTTAATATAGAATGGTTCCAATTCTAATAATATTAAGATAAAATATTTCGATGTTGTCATATTTGACCTTTTTGGATTTTTATATACGATATATATCTTACCCTCTTTGCTATGAATGAGCTTAAGGAAACTGACAACTCTCTTCTTGAACTATTGAACCTGTACTTGAATTATTCAAATGGCACTGGAAAGGTCTGTATAAAGACTCAGGCTACTATTTACCAAAAATTTTAATATGAACATCATCATCGAGTAACTACAATTTTCCAATGTGCATATAAGAGAGATGAATTTAATATCTAGTTATAGATCATACATGGGCAGTCCCAAACCGACCGTAAGTAACACTCACATTTGGCGGGAAAGGTGTATGATTACGCAAAAATATGTAAACCTGTAGTTTTACTCATTCGTTAACGATAGAGGCTGCAAGGTAGTTTAGATAAGGGGAGATGATCAAAAAAATGCACAAAATGAACAGAAATTTAACCACCCAAAATTATTTTGCGACTACGTTTTCGATAAAATCTGGATGATGCATATGTATCATTGCATCCAGGCTCTTGAAGTACTGGCCTACACAAAAGATACCAAGAAGTATTTGCTTTCGTTTGAAGAAGTACAAATGAAAAATTTGCAAAAGGAACAGAAATTTAACCACCCATAAGTATATAACGACTACGTTTAGGATAATTTCTGGGTGCTGTGTAAGTATCATTGCTTTTCCGCTATTGAAGTACTAGCTTGCTTAAAAGAAATGAGGAAGAGTACATAACCAAAATATTTAAATGTCAGCGTTTAACCCGTAACCTTCGTACTGAATCCTTCTGTGGCATTCTTATAAATAGGATGCAAAATGAACCCACCTATAGCACTTCCTTATCTCAAGCAGATATTAAGGAAAGCTTGTTTCAACTCCTAGAAGACACTAAATCTGTAGTTTTTAGAAAAACAAGAAAGAAAATAACCAGTAGAAGGAAGGAAGGAAAAAAGGACGAAAAAAGTTTTCCAGCTGGAAAAGCAATCAGCATCAGAAGCGGAAACTCAATTTTAGTCTAGGGAAAGAGAAAAACACTTTCCTTCCTAACCGCTATTTCACCACGTTTGCTGCTTCCGAGGAAATTTTCCCTCCATCAAATCTTGTTCAGAGTTGCTTTTCCCTTTCTTTTTTCCCTCACCTTTTTCCTACACTGAACTGTATATATATATATATATATATATATACGCTCTCTCTCTTCAAGACCAATTCTTAGGAGTGAAATGCTGCAGGGGTGAAAAGATCAAGCCTCGAATCGATTTCACTAGACCGCAAGAAAAGTCGAGAGAGAGACGCAGAAAAAATCTGTGATAGTAAAGGATAGAGTAGAAAACATAATCAGTCACATGCTGGAAGATTTGAAAAAGTTGAATCGCTGCACTTGATTCCGGAATAAAATGATTTTATCATTTAACTTGCCTAAAAGTACCGAAAAGAATTAATTATGTAACTTAGTAACACCTTAAAATGAGTTTTACAATTCTTCTCATTTCCATACTACAAACAATGAGATCACATATGGATTTCAAGTAAGGGGACATATTGTGGTTTCAAAGTAAATAACGCTGACATTAGAATCTTGAATGAATAATTTTGGTGGATTATTTTATTATAAAAATCGTTAATTCAAATTTTTCTTCAAAACTAGTTCAATCATTAAAATTTCTAACGTCAGAGAACAATGATTATTGGATGAAATTTGGATTTGTGATGATTACAAATTCTTTCTCGCCATCGTTATTCGAACGTAATAATCGCCTTATGACATTGTAATCAAGTATTCCTGTGAAAAATAAAAGCATTTGACTATATTTTAAAATATCGCATATGAACATTCATTGACCCATTAATTACTGTGTCCAAGGTTTTTAAGTGCCCATAAATCTTAATGGTATGTTGAAGTTTCGAGTTTTAAAATTATAACCAAATCATGGAATTTACATTTCAGTATTCTATCTCAAAAGTATATTATTACACGTAGATAAAATAGTACTAAAATATGTATAATCAATTAAAAGGAAAAGTTAATGAGTTCAGTAGAGGAAATATATTTCAAAAGCTGTTTGTGTCAGATTTATATGTCTTTAAACTGCTCCACACATCTCAATTTTATGACGCATTCCATAAGATTCTAAAGCAGGACTCATGTCAAATATTAGTCTGAGTGTATTGTTATGTTTTAACTTGTCCAAACAGAAGATAAAGAGGAGCAAAGCCTGAAGCGGCCGATTTGTTTCCAGACGTGATTATATGCTATATAAAGAGTATATTAGTTAGCATATAGAAAGCTTGAAATTCAAGCATCTTTGCTAAAGTGAGTAATTCTTTTTAAGTCAATGTTTGAAATCAATCAATGTCAGTTTCGAAATCAATTGTATCATCTACTTAAAAGGCATAATTCAAATGGCATTTGATAGGTATATGAATCTCTATAATTAAGGATCTGTATTAACGTAATTAAAAAAATTGGTTTCTTTTTATTTTTAATTAAAAATACGAGTGTTTTTTAACCATATATCATTGAAACATTTATGATATACGAAAACAAAGTTTTCGTATCAGTTTGAATACATGTATAGAAGCAAATTCATTCAGTTAGCAGTATTAGAGTTCTAAGAAAATTATTCAGTTCATGACCTTACTTAAGGTGTAGGTTATGTTACGTTTTGCTTAAACAGATATCATGATTATTGTTAAAACAATTACAAAAAAATGACCCGTTTGTTTCTTGTATGGCGTTGATAAGCGAGATATGATTTGAAGGAACATCGATACCTTATTTAATTTTTTGATCTATTTTTATAAAACTCAAGTTTAGTTTTTTTATTGGAAAACAAGTTTGTTATATATGAGATATAAAATTAGCCGATGGATTTTATTCCAAGCTCTTTTCTTTCGGTTGATATACATGTAGCTCAGCTATTACACTGATATTTGTAAGTGATAAAACAAGTTAGAATCTGAAGCAGACAGACAAAAAAATATTAATACATAGCTTGCTCGTTTGTTATTTAGAATATTAAATGAAATATTTAAAATATTACGCATATCTGTACATTCGTGGTGTAATTTGCAAAATATTAGATAAATTTTAAATTGTAATTTAAATAATCATAATAAACAAGAAAAGTTTGTAAAATAGATTGTATTCTTTCTCAAGATTATGGCGTCATATGCTTCGCTGCAAGAGTTTTGTCAACTTAACAAAGTGATAATCATTACGCAATTTCAAAATTTAATTCTTTCTCGTAACTTATATTTTATTTGTCTTGAAAGTTTTTTCAAATATTATTAATATTAATATTGCATAATGTGGCAATAAAAACATGGTAAAGCAGGCCTCAAATCATGCGCCTGGATATAAAAGTGTGCTTTAGAATGGATGCAGACTTCGTAATTGGTCAGAAAATACAAATGAAGGAGAAGTTAGAGCAAGATATGAATGTCTATTTTAAGTTCATATTAGTATGTAGCTCCGCCTTATTACTACTAGCTCCCTCTACACTGTTGCCTGTAGCTTTAAAAAATTGAATATGAAGCCACTGGCGCCATTTCTTTTGTTTTATTATATGGTGTTCGTGTTTTTTTGCCCATGTTGTAATTTTCAAGACCCCTGCCAACAATATCTAGAAGACTAAAACCTGAGATATCTGTTTATTCTTTGCTAAGGGCGACTAACTTAGACAATACCCTTCTTCAAAATCGCTGTTTATTCTTTATCTAATTTTTTAATAATCCCACTAGAAAAGAAAGAATTTTAACATTGCTCGATGAGGGCAAGTTGATGACCTCGTCATCTTGTCCCCAAGTTCTTACCGTTTTCAGAAGAATATAAATTTTTTAGTTATTTTGTGTAATTTTTTCCAGGTACGTGATCCATTATCTGTTCCATCACATGTTGCAAGATGGACCTGCAGAAAATATTTTCTCTTCAATCAGCTTACTCTATAAAAGACATGTCGGCGCCTAGAAAGACACATAGAAGGTGGAAGAAGAAATGTTCAAAGCACAGTGATGATAAAGAGACTAGTGAATAAAAGGAGTTATTACAAAGAGACTGAAGTTTTATTTCTTTAAAATCCCAAACATCGGACACTATGACGTCAGTTCAGACTTCCAAAGCAGGCCATAATCTGGTGCCTTACATGTATGATTTATATTGATCCTCCCATCAGAAGATTAAATAGAGGTTGCAATGTCACAAATGGTGGCCCTAGGCTCTGGAAAATTGTACCAATTTTTTGTAAATTAGAAAATACTGGTTTTGATTTATATAAATTTTTTATGAGCTCAAATTTTAACTAAAATAACCTTTAATTAGCATATATTAATAAAGTAAAATGGCCTAAAAAAACGTTTAATTAATTAATTTTCTGCCTAAGTTTTCGAAAATAAAAATGCATTGAACTTTTATCGCAATTTTCATCTTTCCCCGTGGTTGTAATCATCTTGCCCCGGTATCAGCAAGTTGGTACTTTGTTTTTTTATTTTAAATGGCAAAATAACTTTGATTATATTAAAAAAATTCTCAAGTATGCAACACAACAGAAGGTCAATCTAATAATATATGCAAAGAAATAAAATTTACCTAAAACTAAAAACTGAATTTATTAAAAATTGTTAAATGTTAACATCGCGTTTCTGCCCTAACTTCCTCCATAAAAAAATAAAAAGAAGATTTCATTACATTCTAAAAGTTTGCTTTCTGAACTCAATTTGAAAGCAACATTGACATTATATACAATTTAAAAGAAATTTATAAGCCCTTTGTTTTTTTTTTGCTCTGTCTTCGGTTATGATTTTGTCGATAGTTGATGGCTTAATATTTTTTTTGAAAAACAGGAACAAATTCATAATAACACTACAAAATTTAACAAGCGGGAATTCCTTAATTATAATTAAATCTGTATTTTTAATTAAAGGAAAAATTGCGATTTTAATTTGAAGAAAAATGAAAAGTTTTAGTTGCTTTGACAAACGTTTTGTTTCAAAAGCTGTCTTTAAACTCAAATAAAAGGTCGTGGAAGAGTGAAATTGTTAAAAGGCATGCATATTAGAAATATATTTCATAACAGTCTGAAATGGTGTTAGGTATTGTTTACATAACCGTCCGAGGGATTGGAAAGAGAGTTATGTAATAACCTATTTACTTAAAAATTTGAAGTGTTAGATAGTGTATTGAAATGCTTATAGAAGTCGATTTTAAGGGAGATTTTGTAATTATCTCACATTGAATTATTTTGCATGTATGAAATTGTTCTGAAACTAACATATTTCATTTTAGGTACTATTCTGCAGCTTAAATGAGTGAAACAATCTCATTAGAATCCGTCATCAGGATTTTAATTTCTGAAATGTCATTAATAAGTTCCCAGTATATATTATTTAAGAACTGTGGATACCTTGAAATGCCGTGCCGCAACGTTTTTCTGCGATGATTTTAAGAACTGTGACACCCTGAAATGCCAAAAAAAATGCTATAGCTTTTTTTCTTCATATTATTTAAGGAACTGTGGGATACTTGAAATGCCAAACATGCAACGTTTTTCTTCCATATTATTTAAGAACTGTGACCCTGAAATGCCACAAAAAATGCTATGTTTTTTTTTCTTTCCTTCATATTATTTAAGAACTGTGATACCTGAAATGCCAAAATGCTACATTTTTCTTCATATTATTTAAGAACTGTGATGTCCTTGAAATGCCAAAAAATGCCATTGTTTTTTTCTTCATATTATTTAAGAACTAGATACCTGAAATGCCAAAAAAATGCTACGTTTTCTTTCATATTATTTAAGAACTGTGATCTCCGAAATGCCAAAAATGCTAAGTTTTCCTCATTGCTCTAACTCGTATCTTTGCAAAGATTTATAATTTTTTTATGTTGTATGACAATCTTTTCATATCATGTTGTTTTGTCTAAGTTTCAGTAAGTAATCAGAGTTTTGTGTCAGTTTCATTCTTATATTAACACTTTTCCTCCCCATGATTTTCTGTTTAGTTACTTTTAGTTTTATATACTTACAGTTTAAAATTTAGGAATTGTTTCAATATTTAAACATTTAAATATTGAAAAAGTGTATTAAAAAAACTGCAGTTAAGAGATTAGAAGCAATTATAAAAATCTATTTTAAAACTTGGAAAGTTAACAAAATGAAAATAAAACATGCATTATGTTAGTCAAAATAAATACCAGCCTTGAATATATATTATTAATTAGTAATTTATTCCAGGAAAATCTCCATTATTGATTCATTTTAACATTATTGAGGGTAAGGAGTGTAACTAGACATAAATTTGAGTTACAAGTTTATAATAATAAACATTTCTGCTTTGATGTAAAGTTAATTGTTTCTCGTACTACCCTTAATTTCCCTATTCAATTTCAAAATTATTTATCAAAAAAAAATCGATGTAGGATAAAAAATTGCTTTTACTTCAATTATAAATTTGAAAATATAAATTGATTTTAAAACGTGATTGGTGAAAAGATTTCTAAAGCAGAGTATTTTGCCTTTGTTTTTTCGTAGTAATATAAATAAAAACTTATATTTATACTTATTGCGATGAGATGAATATTTTTTTTGTCTTAACATCTGATAACTGTTTTGAAATATGTAGGGTGTATTTATTATTGATTAAAATATTCGTTTCTCACGGACACTTCGGGAAAGTGTTTAAAGATCTGGATACAATAATTGTAAGGATCCATTAATTGGAGGCAACTGATAAGAAATAAATTAAAATAAAATTCAATGAAATATATCTTTCTTACATGCAAATATTTGAACATAACCATAATTAAACATGCACAAATTTTAAAGTTTTAAATGAAAAGATTCTGGCAACAAAATATTTTTTTGAAAACATTTCCACCTGCTGTGTCATTTAAAGCTTCTCTCCTAATGTGTTGGTTTGTAAGTCCCAAAGAGGTAACTTGCAAAATGAGTCAAGTGATCTCATATGAGGTAAGAAAATCATATATTATAAGGTATAATTAGGAAATTATATATTATATTCTTTTATTCTTATACCAGTTTAAAGCGCATTTGATTTCAACATAGTAAACAATAAGTTGCAAACGCTTCTGTTTCTTTCTTATATTATTTTCAAAAGTTGCTATATATAAGATGTCGATTTCACACAGCAGGGCTGCGGTGGCTTCAGTGATATAATCTCGACTTCGGGCCGAGGGTTCCAGGTCTGAAATATGGTCCACCCGAAGATCCGCCGTGTATGGGGCCTGTTGCACGCTAAATCATACGTAGAGGCCAAACGTCCTCCCGTTAGTGTGGCGTGGTTTGAGAGGCGGTGATTGCTCGCGTCGTCCCTGTCATCTGACCGTGGCTCAAAATTACTTGCTCTGTCCCAAAATAGCCCTCGTGTTGCTTCAAAACGGGACGTTAATATAAATAAACTAAACTTCCACAAATGTCTTGCTAATATTATCAAAATAAGTAAATTAATAAGACAATAAAAGAACACAGATTCAAAATGGACAACCAGGTATCTAAGGTCTGATACTAAAATACTTGTTAATCTAATGTTTCAGCAAAGACAAACTACTGTCACTGGGCAACACTATTTCTCAAAATCTATTAGTTAACTAGTTGTTGCGCCCGGAGCGCTGCTACTCGGGATTAAAATACTTTCATGTCTACTTATTTTTGATGTAAAAAACTAGGCTTGTGTAGAAAATTACAATACCGAAAAGTCTTATCGCCTGAAATATTTTAAATTAAAATGAGAACAACAAGTTGCAGAACCAGACGTGATTTTGAAAAAAACCGCCAGATAGCTAATTTTCTCCATAAGTTATTAGTATATAAGGTATGGTACTTCAAATTTTGTTCATAAATCTGCGGTAAGAAGGCTTAAAGATTTTAACGGATGTTTTGGGAAATTACGCGTAGTAAATTTTTACGCTTGAGAAAAGCAAAGCGTTGAATAAATAAAAAAAATAAAAATTCGTCTTCATCCAAAATTCTTCAATGTGATCTTGTAGTTGCAGTTCTTATGTATTTCAGAAAGTTCTTCACCAATAAAAAAAGTGTTATAAATTATATAATAATAATTTAATTTTTTGAAAAATTATTAAAATGAAAGTGCAACGAATTGGAATTGAAAATGAAAGTTGCGTCATGAAAGTTAATTTTAACTTCTATTATGTGTAAAAATATATCTGTGACATATCATATATTTTCGAAAATATCACTAAAATGCTTTAATTTTTGCTTCATTTCCAATTAATTGAATTTTTTAATTAGATTTTGAGCTTTTGGTAAAAGTTGACGGTTGACTCACTTCTTACACAAAACATAGGCTTATAAAAATAAGTTAAAAAAATTCTGGGAAATAAATACAAATTAATTCAAACTCTAACCCGTTGCCTAGCAACGAAGTAGCTGTAAATTTAATATTTCAACATCGTTCATGTAAATAACAATTATAGTATACTTTAAAAATGAAGAAAAAATTCGAAGAAAATTACATAGATATAAAATTGGTATAACTGAAAAGGTAAAGTTTTGAACTTTTAAAAATGGTATAAAAGTATTGTTGTCGGACAATTTGCTCCGAAGTTATTGGTGGAAAAACGGTTTCGGTTAATTTCTAATTAACTGGTCGTTTTAATTAAATTTTGGACTTGAAAAGTTCATAAGTGTCTTCCCTTTGTCTTTAATAATAAGTGCAAAATTTGGTTGAAAACAGTCCATTAAGGAGGAGATGTGAACATAGCCATGCCCATTAAATGACTTTTATTTATATTAAGATTGTGTTACTTACATCCTTTCTTTCAAAGGCATAAAATTTTAAATTTCTATGTATCTTGACTGTATATTTAGATGAGAACCATGAAGCTGGAAATTAAATACGCATACCTGATAATTTAAAAGCCATTCAAATTCATTTCATTAGTAAGAGCAAATAGCTCTTAAAGGAAAATATTCAATATTTAAGGAAAAAGTATCTCAAGATTTTTATAGCACTTTTAATCAAACTACTGTTATCTAAATGTAGTTTATCAGTCCTCCATCTTAACATGAAAAATTAAAACGGTGTTTAGAAAGGTGTTTTTCGCTGAAATTTCGGCATTCAACAAGATGGAAATAATACCCCCCGGCCCCGCAAGAAATTACCAGGTAGCGTGACTGACTAATCCTGCGCAATAACGGTAACATTTTAAAAGAAAATTACGTTGCATGGAAAACGTTGATGGCAATTTTTATCGTTTAAAGCAGAACTCATCAGCGAATTTTTTCACCACACCACAGTAAAGAGACAGATAAAAAAAATCGAAACGGAACATTTTTAAAAAGAACTTCGTTCTTCCGCGTGAAATGTAAAACTCTTTATCGCAGATTAATCACGCAGCGTTGCCTCTACCAAAGCGAGGCGTTCCTATCCGTTTCAACTAAGGAAAGGCTTCGGTTTTGTCAGTATTGCATTATTGTCTCACCGTATTATTCCGATTGGCAACCTCTGGAACCAAATAATTGTTCACCAGATAGTAAAGGTAGTTAAACCAACCATTCATTCATTTTGTGTCCTATGAGTTTGTTTTGAGAGAGATAATTACTGTATGTTGTTTGTATTCCCTGTTGTTTGCTTAGTGCCATTGAGAATTAGAATATTTATCTTGTCTTCCTGACTGTACATAAATGGAAAGGAACTCGCCCGAAACTGTTGTCAGTTGATTTTAAAGGTGAGAGTTTCAAGTGTGAACTGAATTTCACATATGCACATTTATGCTAATTCGTTACACCTCCTTAATAGACACGGTAAACTTAGGCATCATGCTTTTGGGAAAGTGTTACTGATTGGAAGTATAGCTATGAAATGTTAAAGGAAAGCACTGTTTTAAATTCAAAGGAAATATGTGCCTAAATATATCATTTGTATTAAATACAAAAGTTATGACTTAATTTTAGAAACTGAAACATCTGCAGACTTTACTTACAAGTGCTTTTATTGTATCTTGCATAAGATATTCTATTTAGCAAATCTGTCTGGAGGGCTTTAGCCAATCCAGTCATTTTTCTTGTTCAGCACTTGAAGTTTTTGAAATATTTATTGTAAATTGCGAGTTTAATGGATATCAGATGTATTCTTTGAAATGACTGTTTCTGGATTAGACATAAAGTGACATAAGTAACGCTTCAACAATAGTTTCATTAGCGAAAATACTAGTTGCTTGGAAGTAGAAGTAAACATTGGAGAAATACAACTTGCGCGAAAAAAAAACAGTAATCTGATGAACGTTGGAATATTACCGCAGGAGGGGAAAAGTCTGAGATCAAAAATAACAAACTTCTGACAATTTAAACCCCTCTCATACAGGGCAAGGCGGTCTCGGACGGTCTAAAATTTACGCTTAACATATAATAGTCGGTTTGAGGCGGCTGCCTTCTTCTGAGGGGATGTGAGGTCTGAGATTGTTTAGATTATAGCCGGCGTAGTGGGGTCCACTATCCTGCCAACCACAGCCCATGCCTGTGCGCTCAAGGGAAGGTGGTTATAGCAGGGGGTTGTGGTGGTGGGAAAATGACCACCCAGGTTGGAAGAGTCCACTCCACTTGCTCTCCCAAATACTCTGTCTTAAAGGAGCTAGAAGAAAAAAAGGATTAAAGAATTAGTCTTATTACCTTGATGACAGTATATATAGTATGACCGTAAGTGAATTAAAAATATTCACTCTCGATGTTCATTTTATATTTGCTTTTTTTGAGTATTTTTATGAAAAATAACTGAATTAATATTCGTCAGAATTATAGCTTGCCTTAATGTTGAAAAATAATGCTTGTCAATAAATTTTCGATATTTATTCTTAGCTAAGGTTTGCGTTCTTCTGAGTTTCAAATTTTTATTTTATCAACTTTAAAAAAATCATTTGATGAATTGATTATGGCTATTCAAGTTTATATTTGATAAAGTATTAAAATCTGATTGCCACTTATATTTAAATTTGAGCACACTGAAATTCAAGATATTGTGGAAGATTTTAAAATGATTCTGCTGAAGGAAGTGTGGTTACATTATACGTAAGAATATAACCGTAGTTTCAATATGTGATAATTTGTTTGATCCAATAGACCAAGTATTTCCATCAAATGTAACAAAATTATTTAGACATACTTGCTGCGCCACTATAAAGAAAAAAAAAATATTATTTTTAAATTTCTTGAAATTCTACCACGATTTTACAGTGGTGTTCATGTTAGGAACGATTTTATCGTGTATTTTAACAGGGGTTTGAAATGTCTGGTTTGTCAGCCCGTATTAGCTACTATTTTCATACATCGTAACTTCCATGACATTGATTTTGTGGTATTGGAGGAGGTATTTTTATCCCATTTCTCTCTAATTGCTTTCCAAATTCCAGTAAAGGTTGTAGGTCGACATGTGTTGATAATGTGGTTTTATAAGTCCAAAATCTCTAAAAACTCATGCGGTGGTGCTTTGTGAAATGCAATGGTGAATATAAAGGAAGATGATAATCTTAATACACACTTTAGTTCTATTATTTCCAGGAAATTAACAGTGGATTGTGATGTGCGGCTGCTTGCTTTGTTTAGTGCAGTTCTTAACATTGATGGCTGTGTAAGGTTTGATATTTGAAGATTTGTAGATAAAATATGTCTTTGAAAGTATGTCGAGTTGATCTTAAAGAACTTTGTCCACTTTGACTTATTCTGCCATTATGTAAAAATCAGCAACTATAATTTCCTTTAGCAAAACATTCTGTCGATTCTTTTGAACCATGTTTCAAAGATTTGTTCTCTTTACGATAAAAAACTTGCAGAAATTTAAATAGACTCAAGTGTCATCTATTTTTATAACATTTTAATAATTTTTGTCCTTAGAAATGCTTTTTATAAAGAATTCTGTGGCGTGTTCTGCGTTCAGATAAGGACGTAGAGAAAGCACAGATGAAAATTGTATTTTTTTTTTGCCTATTTGAATTCAAATCAGAGTTAATAATTTTTTACATTTGATACCGAGTGCAATACAACGAAACGAAGCAAAAGA
>BGPR01032437.1:0-12228 GCA_013235015.1 Araneus ventricosus | reverse complement strand
GTAAACAGCAATGCTCCAATATCCATCAATGTTTCAATATCAAAACTATTTTTGGTAACAGTATTAATACTCTAAACAGTATTGGTTATAGTTGGCTGTTTGGTTGATTCTATACATTTATTATCATAGTGTCGTTAAAGTTCACGGAATCTTGGATGTTCTAGTTTCGTTCACATATGTTTGAAAAATGTGAATCACTAAAGAAAACTATTATGAGTCAAAATAGTAAAAGGCAAATTTATTTTGCTAGGCAGATAAAAGCAATCAGCTTAAAAGGTATCCACGTGAATGCCAAACATGTTAATATATTATCTGACTATGCTGAATATTTAGATTGTACTTCAATCTTTATTTTTATAGAAATGAATTCTAATAGAAATAATTGCTTGACTAATTTAATATATTTTCAACACCAAAACTTTTAACTGCATTGTCTTGAAATAGAGTTTATAGTGAGTTGGTCGTATGGTTTATAATAGTTAAAAATTGATTTTCCATTAAGATGCAATTTAAAAGTCACCTCTATCATCTAAGCATAAAAAGATGATACGTTAATGTAGAAATCTAGATAATAGAAATAATAATATACCGACTATAAAAACTATGAAAACGCATAACAGAAATGGTAAAGATGCATTTTTGCATGGATGCACAGAAAGCTGATAGTGTTTACAAAATAAAATTATAAATCTAATAGAAAGGAAACCTAGAAGTAGAAGCCATTCTTGCTAATAATTACAATAATTAATTTTAAAATGGTAATCTTACTACCATTCCAATTTAAAAATTAGGAAAAATTTACAAATTATGTGGCATTTATAGTTGATCTTACTCATATTGAAATTTTTTTCGTAGTTTGAAACTGTTTTTTGCATTAAATCCTACCGAAAAATATTTATTCCTTTATCCCTTGAAAATTCAGTAAGTTTCATATGAAAACACATTGAAGAAAATAAACAGATGCACTTATATATGCTACAGGGTTATTTAAATGAATGTTCCCCACTAAGAAGGCCTTAAAGCAGGTATGGCTGAAAATGAAACAAAGTTTCACTAGTATGTACACTGATGGATAAATGCTCAAGACCATTTTTAAGATTTCGAAAAATTTGACCTTAATAGAAATACAATGGTTCGCAATCAGTTGCGGAGAATCGTGGGACATACAATCGTCGGAACTCACATTTTACAGTAAAGATTAAGTCACTAGAACATTTAGGGAACAGTCCACAAATTGATGAAGACGAAAATTATTTTGTCCCAATTATTTTGTTCCACAGAGATCTGATAATGTGTTGAAACTTTCATCAATGGTTTTGTTTGATATGCATAATGTTTACATGCATTTTCGTGAAAATATAAAAGTTTTTTGAAAAAATCCCTAATTGTTCCACATATTTTTTGCTTATAACATGCAGAGTTTTTATCTAAATTGCACGAAACTTACGGAATATTTGAAAATATCTAAAAAAAGCTGTGCGTTAAAATTTTAATCAATTAATTTGAATATTACATTAAATTACAGGAGTATTTCTAGTACATAATTTTTACTAGGCATGTGCGAAACGTGGCGTAATTTTTTTCAGAGCTAGTTATATAGAGCAACTTATAAAAAAAATTCCAGTTCCACACCATTAGTATTCAGAAAGATATCGGCATCCCAACTTGGTGAATTTCGGTGCATTCTAAGAGAAGCTAAATGATGAGGGTTCTTGTACAAACTGATATTTTTTAAACTTGAATCTTCTAACACTATTCTATTTCGATTATAACTATTCGAAGATTCATGTTTAATAAATTTCAGTTTGTGCATCGACCCTTATCATTTAGCTTATCTTAGAGTGTAATGAAATTCATCTCGCTGGAATGCCGATATCTTTCTGAATATTAATAGTATTTTTATAAAAATCGTCCAATATATATGGCTTCAAAGTTATAAAAGAAAAGTTTCGTTACGTTTCGCACATGCGCAATAAAAATTATTAAATAAAAGCATTCTTATTTCCTGTAATATTCAAATTATTTGATTCAAATTTTTAGGCACGGTTTTTTTAAAAATATTTTCAAATATTCTGTAAGTTTCGTGCAATTTGGGTAAAAACTCTGCATGTTATAAGCAAAAAACATTCGGAACAATTAGGGATTTTTTTCAAAGAAACCTGTCGGAAACCACCAGGGACTGAACTTAACTGAAGAGAACTTTCCTTCCCCGCCACCAGGGGTTTTGTTTACCTTGCTTGCTCTTGGTTTTTAGCGGCCAACTTCGCTACGCGCGTTTTTGTAATCCCCTTTTTCTAACTTTTGTAAATGTAAAATTAATCATGTAAACTTAATCATTATTAAATATTTTCATTCTTAAAGATTTACTCCCTGACTTCATACCTGCCACATAACAAAGAGATTTCAGATTAGATTAAAGCCACTCCACTATGAAGAAATCCTGATACGACCAAACAAAGGTAAGCGTTAGTTACCTATAATTTAAAGATGTTTTGATCGTAATAAAACCTTTATATTTTCACGAATATTTTTGCTATTTTTACGAAAATGCATGTAAACAATATGCACATCAAACAAACTATTGATGAAAGTTTCAACACATTATCAGATCTCTGTGGAACGGGGTGGTACAAAATAATTTTCGCCTTCATCAATTTGTGGAAGGTCCCCTAAATGTCCTAGTGACCGAATCTTCAATACAAAATTTGAGTTCCAACGATTGCATGTCCGACGATTCTCCGCAACTGATTGCGAACCATTGTATTCCTATTAAGTCCAAATTTTGCGCATCTTAAAAATGGTCCTTAGCATTTGCTCATCAGTGTATGTAACACAAGTGATGCTCTCTGTGAAAACCGAAACCCCCTTTAAAAATAAAGATAAAATAAAACAAAATTTTGATCAAAATTGGCGCTCCACCATTATCTAAGGAGAATTTTGCAAATTTTTTTATTACTGATTCCAAATTGAATAGTTCATTTGAGTTATTTTTAGTGCAACTAAAATCGCCGCCGAAATTGAATTCTGAAAGTAAAGTCCTTTTCTGTTCAAAATATCGTTTTCATGCAGGTTTTCTCCCTCCCCCCCTTCAAAATTAATCATATTTTTTCTTTTCTTTTTCTTTATTTACATTTTCTTTATCTTCTTTTTTCAAGGTTTGCTCAGAGAGCTTCACTTGTATTAATAACATTCTATTGAAATTTTGTTTCGTTTGGAGTCACAGAACCATCTCTAGAGCCTTGTGAAAAGAAAACTTTAATTGAAACAACGTGTATATTTCTAAAGTTTAAGAAAAGAAAGTGAATTTAAAATAACGAAACATTAATTTCAATTTATAATTGGTTTGAATAAAATTTCACGTATTTTGAAATTTAAGAGATGAAATAGATATTTTTATGTGATTAACGTATGGTATTTTTAAACGTAGGGGAGACCGGCGCAAGTTTGGTACAGGGGCAAGTTTACACAAGGCTTATGTTTCACATACCATTCGTCGGGGGCCACTACATGTCGTTTCAGAAGAAGTGTCTCGGCTTCCATTAATACTCACGCAACTCAGTATTAATTGAGGTCAGTCTTCAAACTGGATCATGAAGTGGACAACTTTTTCTGATTTTTTACCATTTTAGTAAATTTTTACCCTTACTTATTGGCTTTAATAGAGCTCGTACTATTTGAATATTATAACTTATTATGGTTTAACCACAAAAGAACAACCTAAGAGGATATTTTAAGCTATTTAGTTGATTATTTTTATTATGAATAAAGCTTATATGCTGAGTTATAACAAAAAAATGGCGATGGGGCAAGTTTACACACTGTGCATGGGACAGGTTTACACTGTGTGTAAACTTGCCCCATCGCCATTTTTTTCATATAACTGGCACAAGTGGCACTTGCATTACAAAGTCATTCCCAACACCTGAAGATGCGAGGCCATTTCAAAAAGCAGGGCCAAGGAAAAGAAGTAACAGAGGTAGGAAAAAAAGGCAAACATCAATTCTTACAGATACACCCGTAAAAAATGCTTTACAAACAGAGAAGGAGAAATCAATAAAGAGGAAATTAGCATCAGTCCATCATACTATGTCTCAGTCAGTGTGCTCCACTAAAACACGTTATAACAATGTAAAAAAACAGTGTGGATAGAAAATTTAAAAATAAGAAAAACTTAGCTCTGAAAGAAAATTTAGGAAATTTTGAGTGTAAAAAGAAAAAAAACCCAAGAAAACTTTTGATTCTGATGACGATGAAAATTGTTTGTGAATTTACTGTTTAAATCCATACGAAGAATCAAGATCTGGCGAACAGTGGGCACAATGCACCGAATGTAAGAAGTGGGCTCATGAGGACTGTATTACCAATGGCAATTCAAAAGTATTTTGTTTGTATAAATTGTGAGAGTGATTTTGAAAACTATTAGGATTCACTGTAATTGTTTATAATCTATTATGTACTTTTTGAAATAAACTAGGTTTCCTTGTATTTAATTTGTAGTATTTTAATCACTGTAAACCTTGTATTTAATCATTTTTGTGTGTGTGTAAACGCACCTCAGGCAGTGTGTAAACTTGCCTCGGTCATGGGGCAAGTTTACACAGGTGACATCACGGTAAAGAAAATGGTATAATTACAAAAATATAATAATTTAAATTATTTAAAAATATACACTACATGCCTTAAAGTCTAACTAATTAATTAGAGATGAAAATGAAAGAAATACTTTAAAGCCTTAAAACAGAAAAATGAAAGTTTAAGAAGTGAGTAAACTGCCCCGGTCTCTCCTACATTAAATATTCTGAATTTTAAAATAAAATTTTAAGTCAATCACCTTGAAGAAAATTCAATTGAAAAATAATAAAATGTGTCAATTATGATAATGATTTCGACAATTTATTGTTATCTAATCTTTATGCATAAACATATAGGCCGTACTCTTCAACGTTTTCATAAAACCCAATATTTAGAGATTATTTTCGAATTTTACATACATTCTATTTAGAATTTGGAGAGTTCAGATTTAAAGTGAACCATTGCCATGACATGTATTTTGGAGAAATTAAGGGGAGGGTCCCAAATTTTTTTTCTACAATTTAGACCAAATTTTTACAGTAGTTGGATGTAAACTGTGCAGAAACTCAGATTTCTAAAATATTTTTCATATGCAAAAATTTAAAATTAAAAAAAAAATGAGTTTTAAAAAAACCCCTTAAATTAAGACTTTCTTTAAAATGCTTTTCTCATTCAGTATTTTATTTTGTCACCAATTTTTTTTAAGACTTCTCATAATAAACTTACTAAAATTAGGAATCCAATTTTGGGTATATAAATTAGTTTTGGAGGAAAAAATATTTTCTAAAACAATTTGTGTAATTTTTTGGAAAATATCAGAAATTTTCATTTTGAATATTTTTTAAATTTTTTCTAATCGAAACTTTTACAAATCCATCCCTAATTCTGTTAGGCTGATATTTGTGACTATACAGGGAAAAAATCATTTTTCAAATTTTTATTATTATTTCTTATTTTCAAATTTTACACACATTCGCTTTAAAATTTGGAGTGTTCAGAGATAAAGTGAAACAGTGCCATGAGATGCATTTCTGAGAAAAAAGATCTTAAAATTGATTACCTGTATTAAAAACGGCAGTGGATTTCAAATTGTTCTCTCAACCTGGAGAATAAATACTGAATTATGGACTTGAATCATTATTACACACTTTAGCACCACACCACCGTCTCTAGAGCTCATGGTTCCTATCCGGTTTGGTATAGATGTAGGTGGATTTTATTGAGTTGCAAGAGAAAATAAATTACAACATACAGAAGAATGGCAAATGAAGAAATTAGATAGCTAGTGTTTACATATAGAATTGACAACAAAATAAAGGAAAATATACAATGTTTTGATTATCACGGTGTGAATGAAAGAAAAATGATGAATGAAGATGATGACGAACAACATGAAAAAGCTTAAATCAATACACAGGTTATTGAGTAAAGACAGGGAACCATTGCGTGTTAAGTGTGGAATACAAGGAATAGGGAGATTACTATTAAAGAATTATGAGAAAGGAAGGACTTAGTATGTTCAGTGTATTGAATGCAGTTTAGAATTATTTTTCAAAGGCAGTTGAGTAATTATTCCAGTCGCATTATGTTTTCATTGTCTATTATGAATTTAATCATGTTTTTTAGTCTTTTTCGTGAAGTCGGATTCTCAAGAATTTTTTGGAGCCACAGTCTTTCCAATGAAGTAGAAGGTTTCATAATACGCCAAGAGAGAGTCAATGGGCAAGATGTCGCATAGTGGATGGGATCGCCGTCTTCTCCGCAGGAACAAGAGTCACTATCAGATAAATGGAAGCGGTTAAGGAATGAAGGGAATGGACCGTGTCCTGTGACAAACAGAATTTCTTCACGTGTCCAAAAGACTGGTTTTAGATGAACTGTTTTGAGCACTTTATGAACAGAACGTCCAGTTTACAACATCATACCACCTAACAAAACCGTCAGCTGACCTAGAATCACTTTGGTGGAAAAGAGTTATGAACAGCAACAATTCTAGGGCGAAAATCAGAAAACTCATCCACTTCATCGCGTTTAACGAAACACTTTTTATTTCCAAAAGATGGTGACAACAACTAGCCACAGACTCAATTATCCCTATGTACTCATATTCTCTCTTCTTCCGTACATAAGGCACGACCCTCTCAAATTCAACAACACAACGACCTGAAAGACGTAACTTAAAAAATTATTATATTCTTTTGTTCTAAATGTCCTGTTTTGTGCATCTTTATATAGAAGATGTATGTTTTTTTGCTCTGACTTTTTCAATAACGTTTCACGCATACCAACCGATAGGGAGACGGCCTGGCTCCGAGTTCGGGAGTATGCTGTTGTATTAAGTTATGTTAAGTGTTTCCATTATCCCAAAGAGTTTGGCATTTCTTGTAAATGTTTAAATTCGCATCGAGTCTTTAAAGCTTTCACTATAACGCCTTCTGTGGTGGCTTTTTGGCGAGAGTATCGGCTTCTTCATTACCCCGATAGCCAGCATGGGCTTTGATCCATCTAACCAGAATATTTCGATTCAGTGTGAGAAGGGACTGGATGTCTTGGACGAGTTGATGAGGGGTATGGGGGATCAAGCACTGCCATTACACTAGAAAGGCTGTCTGTCCAAATTTTAGTTATTTCGTTCTCTTGACTTGCGCTGATGTTCGCTTCTTTCAGTCCTATCAATTCGGCCTGAAACACTGTGTGGAATTTTTCTAATTTTCCCTTCTTTTCCAAGACTTTGATGCCGTTTTCAAATGCGTAAAGCATTTCTTCACTGACATGGTAGAGTTAGTGCAATATCGGCAAAACATGGACTTGGTTCGCTTAACTCTCCTTTTTTCAGAATGATGTTTTCAGTTTGAATAATGTGATGTTCTTATAATTTTTCAAAATTCTATTACTTTTTAAAAATTGCGAGCTAAAACTTAACTTGCAAATTAAAGAAATGATGTCATTTTCTGATCCATAAATGGTAACCTGTATTTGATCAAAACGTATAGGAATGCTGCCATAAAACGAAAGGTATTAATTTATACTAGTCAATATTTATTATCAGTACTTCCAAAAAATTACTCTGACTAATGCCCTTCTCCCAATGTTTTTTTAATTCTCAAAACATTTCTTCAAATCGCTTTCGTGAAACCTTATAATTATTATTTTTCTTATTGTATCAATGGATTCAAAATGGTCGCAGCGAGGAGGCAGTTCCATCCTCAGAAATAAAATAAAGTAACTCGGCGCCATATCTGATGAACACGGTGCTCGAGGAACTGTACTTTTTGTCAAAAATTTCCGAATGAAATTGGTACTGTCAGGAAGCTCGTGGCGCAAAACCCATGAGTTATATCTCCAAATTTCAGGTCCTTTCTGACGAATCCCTTCACGCAATAGCAGCGAAACTCTCAAACAATATTTTTATTATCAGACTAAATAGTCGGCAAATTCATTATGCACAACCTCACGGCAATCAAATAAAATATTCAAATTACCTTCATTTTCGGACAACTTTGAAGTGGTATGTTAGGTTACGTTTCACCTTTCAAGTTCCATTTACTTGATGGTTCAGATGTTTCGTTATCAAAAACTTTAGTTCCACGTTTCCACAAGTGTTTTAAAAAAGGAATCACCTTGAGAAATCATCTCTTGGAACACTTAAGTAGTTGATTTTGAAACAAATCCAGTTTTTCTAACAACTCGAGAAGCGACGCGTCTGAAACCTAAATGCACTCTAAAAATGGCTTGACAGGTATTAAATTATATCGGAACTTATTTAATAATGCCACTAATTATTTAATGACGATAATTAACCACCAACTCTCTCATTTGGTCGACATGTTAAGGGGACATACGATTATTAAACCTCGAAAATTTACGATTTTATGAAAAAAATAAATATTATTCCCCAGTCTTTTCTGAACAATTTAAAACAATCCGCGTTAAAAAAATTCCCATAATTATGAAAGTTATGAATGAAAATGTATCAGCTGTTCAAGATAAACAATGAAAATTGCCATATCTTTAAAGCGCTATATCTCAAAATGTATTTCTTTTGATATTGCGCTCACAATATCGCAAGAACTATTGAATATATTTACATAAAATTTTTACTGGATATGTATTGTGCTATGTTCTACAAACTGAATCACAATTTTTGTACATATTTTCTCCAAAGAAGTTTTTTCGGGGTAAGAAAAGCTGAAATTTTAATAACTTTTAACATTTTATTTTAAATTGGTATATAGAAGAGAAATTAAATGCAAATAAATTGTGGTTCAGTTTCTTAAACAGACTCTTTGGATTACTTAGATACCCAAAATCATGTGTTTAGAGTAATATTTTATTCATATTCATGCGTGCAAGGTGAGTATCTCATTTTTTTTCTCTAAAAATTACACCTATATTTATTACTTTTTCAATTAAATATATACGAATATAAAGGTTTGAAAATGTGTGTACTATAAGAGAAAGAACAGATATTTTTCTAGAAAATAAGTGAGTTTGTGAATTGCATTGTTTCAGATGTATATGGTATTGAATTTGACAGTTTTCCCCACACTTTTTTTTCTTTTAAGAGTCGTATGTCCCTTTAATTATAGCTACGTTAACACGCACATATATAAATCTATTTATATTTTCACTTGATGGAATGATAGAGAAAGAGTGAGTAGACGTAATACAGTAGTAGAACTGTGGAGCATATTATCGCACAAAAACGATTTTTACACCACTTTAAAATTTTTAAAAATTAGCTTTTCGGTGATACCAAGTTTGATTCGAAGCAATTTTTTGTTTTAATTAAATTAATTTTTTTCAAGATTAGTTTTAAATACAATTTTACAATAAGGCTTTTCTTTTATGTAACCGCGCACATCAAAATAGCATGACTGTGAATAATCAGTATCAATATTTTAATAGCTCTCGTGCGACCAATCAAAAATAAATATCAGATTTTGCAATTTATTACAATCTAATGTTTTAACATATTTCAAAACATTGGGTGTGGTTTTAACATGATAATGTTTTTAGGAGGACATTCTTTCTCAAAACTGCGTGATGTAAAAGTCGCTATGCACAGAATGCAATTTACTGATGTAATGAAGCCAGACGAAGACAAGACAGACGAAAATAATATAGAAATATCTTTCATTAAATTTATTTCGTATTTGAATTTCAGTTCTCCATTTATATGCTTTGAAATTTTACTTAATCTTTCTCAACAATTTAATCTCTACAAATTTCGTGTCAATATCACCAACCAAATTTCATTCCTGTAGCTCTAATAGTTTTCGGGTTATCGCGTTGACTGACAGACAGATATAATTCCAAAATTGTGTTTTTCGGATTCGGGGAGGTCTTAAACGTGGAGATTCATCAAAATCTCGAGTTGGAATTCTTTGACGATTAAAATACTTTCTCTTTGCATACTTCGTATACGAGAAAGTAAAAATGGAGAATGAATATTTAAACATCCTAGATGACCTTTCGGTTTTCACATGGATCTAAATAAAATAATTCCGAAAACAAGGCGTGTCATCTAATAGGTAACATCGGTCATCCTAGGAGGTCATCTTAATATGCCTCGAAGTTAGCCAAGGACTTGTAAGTGCTTCTGTTCTCAGGAAAAACTTTAAAGCGAAAATATTTATACAATTACATTGGTCATTAACTACATTATCTTAATACACTGATATAGAAACTAAATAACCGAGCACACAAAACGACATCCAGACATTCTATGAGCATAGATACTTTTATTTATGTTACTGTTAAAGTGTATAATTTAGTTATTTCATAGAATATCTCGGTATTTCAGGAAATAACTCAAGTCAGTTAAGGTATTCTATGAAAACACAGATTACAAGCTACATATTCTATGAAATCACGGATTTCATACTTAAAAGATAACACATTTCCTCCTAAAACCAACTGCTGCATTTATTCCAAAGAATGCCAAATTGGCGCTAAATCGTCAAAGCTGCTACTCCGCCTGCAGCGTTGTCCCAAGCTACAAACAATACTTCACTCCCATCTAATGAATATCTAAAAAGACAAAAAAGAATGAATATCTACAAAGACCAAAATTAATATAAGCAATTTAATTGGTGTGCGCAAGTGCAGCATCATCCAGGAAAAAATTGCGTAGCACAAAATAAATAAAAATAATTAATAAAGGGAATTGTAAATGTGGAAGAGTAAAAAATAACAGCAGATAACGACAAGAAGTAAGAATCTGGTGAATGACTTCATCAGAGGCCAGAGATCCATGCAGATTCAAAAATGGAATAGGTTTTCTGTAGAGGAAAAAGACTTTAAGGTCTGAAATTATTTAATATCCTCTTATGACCAGAACCTATTCCGGGATGTAATGTAAAGGAAAAACATTTATCCACAAAGAAGAAATTAAAGACATTCTTTTGAAGAAAGTAAGAAAAGAAGGGCTTAAAATCTTACCTCTTATAACATTTGTGGAACAAAGGACGCCAAGCGTGTGTTATAGTGCAAACAAGGCAAATAGATGCTCCATCTAGTGAGGGAAACACTAACTAAAGATTTGAAAATTTTTTTGTATTTTTTTCATAAAGATTTTTGAGGTTTTTTAATTTTTCATAAAATTTTTTTTTGACGTTTTCATGCATTTTTATAATTTTTATTTTCCATGTTTTAAGTATTTTATTATTATTTTTTTAATTTTTTTATATTCATCATTTTGTTCAGATAAAATTGCAGGTGAGCCATTAAAAATGTAAGAAGGTGTAGAATGAGTATCAAAGCCACTATCAGTGCAATGGAGAAATTGAGAGGAAAATTTTAATTCTTAATAATAAAATAGTGTACTGGGTAGTCGTTTAGCTTTAAATTAATATTTAAATTATCAATGGATTTGACAATAGCAGAATGGTTGCAGCAGATATTTTTTATTCTTTTAGTTTGAGAGTGGATGGTATTTTTAATGACTTTTAGGTGGAGATTAGTATGATAATGACAAAGAGAAATGGCTCTAAAAGTAAAGTCATCCCTCTTGTCATAGATACCAATCGAAACGCCTGAATCTATGATTTTAATGAACAGATCTAAGTAATTACAATTATTGTTATTATTATTGGTTTTGTCCAGTTTAAGTTCTTCTGGGTAGCAGTTAATTAAATTGTCCAGGTTATCAAAGTAAAATACAATAAGGTCATCAATGTAACAATAGGCAGAAATGAGATTATTTTTTATGAATTTTCTCTCGAATGTATGAAGAAAAACGTTAGCCAGAGCACTGGAGAAACTCGTATCGAGTTGCGAGTAACGAGTTGCGTGATGAACATTAGGGTGGATCGAAAATTTTTTTTCAGAATTTCAAAACCTACCTATGCGGAAAAGATGTTCTATGGTATGGAGATTAAGAGAAAAATAATAAAAAAATTAAATTAAAAATTTAATACCGCCGCAATGGGGTTGAATTTTCGAAAAAAATGGGAAAATACTGAATTTTGATTATACGATTTAAAAAAATTATTATTAATCAAAACCTACTTATGCGGAAAAGATGTTCTATGGTATGGAGATTAAGAGAAAAATAATAAAAAAAATTAAATTCTAAATTTAATACTACCGAGAGGGGGTTGAATTTAAAAAAAAAATGGAAAAATACTTAATTTTGATTATTGATTATACGAT
>BGPR01032436.1:0-17505 GCA_013235015.1 Araneus ventricosus | reverse complement strand
GGTTTCGTTGGTATTAAAAGAAGCTCACTCTCACTCAATTATACTCTGTGTAAGTGCTTCCAGCTAAATCTCGTGTGTTATCTAATCGCAAGTATGGTCTGACGGACATTATTTCTGGTAGCTGAAATCGGAGACAGAATTGTATTTAAAGAACCGCTGTTGTTATACAGCTTTCTCCTTTCTTGCTAAACGGAAAATTGGCATGAGAGAGAAGTGTCTCATCTTAAGATTATTTTCATAATTAAAATATGTTACAGTTTTTATTTGAATGATGAAGATTTGAAAATAACCAGCTAGATTACTTTGTAGGGTTGGCGGTTGTTGCGAAAATAACCGGTTTTTGGCTATTCAGGTTTTTCACCTCCGATTTAACCTGGCGGTTATAACATCTCAAAATAACCGGCTTTTGAAATAACCAGTTTTCGGTTTTTTTTATAAAAAGAACCGCCGTTTGTAGACAAAATTTTGTATTAATATTGTTTTTACAAGAAATCAATCCACTGGCCAATGTTTATCTGTTCATAAAAACCCTTTCGGTCATCCGCCAACCAACAGACGTCTCGAGAAAGCGGGTGTCATTGATTGGTCTATGATGATGAAATTCAAAGCTTCATGACTTGGTAAAGTTTAGTATAATCGAATCTAAAATCGAGCCTCTCTGCCGATCCGGTTTTTTTTTCGCGGTTATTGGATTTAAAAAAAATAACCTGTTATAAACGGGACAAAAAATAATCGAAAAAACCGGTTAACCGAAACAAAAAATACCCGGTTAAAACCGGTAAGTTTTCCCATCCATATTACTTTGCCCTTGATTTCCTTGTATAATTCTACAATATCGCATATTTTATGTTTGAGTTCATTGGGAGTAAAGATAGTCTAGTATCGAATTTGGGCCTTTTCTGTTGACTGACTGGATCCAAAATTTGATACATACTGTTGTAATATCCAGACAGTGTACCAAATTTCAATTATCTAGCTTGTTGCGTTTTTAAATTATTGCGCTCACATAAACATGGGCAAATAGACAGTCTACTCACTAACGAATTTGATCCAAAATTTGACAATGTCCAATAATTTTGCAGTAAAATCACATCTTGTTATTCAACCCCCTGGCCTGCTATGTTTGCGCTTTATCGTCAACAAATACACACAAATAAGCAGACAGACAAATACATAACGGTTTGACAAATTTGGACCAAACTTTGATTCAGATCTACAATTCTAGTAGCGAAAACATATTCCAGATTCCATCCATCGGAATACTGCATTCTGGTCTATCTGTTCACATGACATCAATAGACTCTCGATAGACTCTCAGAGCCAGGCTAGAGTGGGAATTCCAGTACCTCAAAAACTGGAGTAAATTTTGGTTCACGGAAACAGAATGGAATTCTCCCTTTCTTTAGAGAAATTCCAGGAGGACGACACGCAAGGTTGGGCGATCAATTGTCAACAAAAAAAGGAACTACTTTTCTCCCGTAAAATTCACTCAGCCGTCCGAAACCGCCTCAGTCTGGTCTCTGTCGGGCGATTTGAGGCGGGTTAGAGCTCATAGAGTTAAACAGATTTCGCCTAAAATTTGACAGAAGTCTACAATTTCGGTGTTAAAACCACATATCAAATTTCATTCGTCCATCTAGTTTCGTTTTTGAATTTTCATGTTCGGAGACCGGTAGACATGTTTTCAAAAAGATTTTTCTTCGGATTTAGGAATCCCTAAAACAGGAAAATTCTTCGCAATCTCGAGGTCGAATTATTTGTCGAGTACAATACTACCTTAATTTCGTATAGAAAAGTAAAAATATTTAGCTATTTCAACATGCAGTAGAATCTCGACATTCGGCGTTCCTTTTAAACCGACATCGGCTCTGAATTAAAGAAAAATCACCAATAGGAAATTTTACTCTGTAGTTTTCAGTGTCTTTAGGTGGGTCGATCGTAAAATGGTTATTTGTATTGCTATTTGTGGGCATCAAGATCAGGCGGAGGCGTGACATCCAAGGAAAAGTGGGTATTGTCGGAGACTCCAAGCTGTTTAGACTACTGTGATAGTGAAATGCCGTCATTAATCTTCAATTAGATTTTTGTGTTTTAATCAATCAGTTTATCGACTTTTATTGTGGCGACTGAGAGGAAAATAGTTGCTGCTTCAATAGCCGAGCTTGAAGAACAACCAAGTGGTATCAGTAACGTTAAAATGACTCATTCTGAATTCTATTGAAACAGTCAAGTGAACTAAAAGAGGCCTCAAGGAAAGACGAGATACGTTTCATATGATGGCTTGGAATAGCAGCACGTGATATGAAAGTGTGTAAAATGAAGTGTGCTAATTTAAGTTTTATGCTTAAGATGAAAATAAAAAATTGAAATTAAGTAATATACAGTGTTCCGAAAAGCATCTTTACATTAAAAAAATCATTGGAATTAAACAAACGAAGATAAGCCCTTCCAATCAATAACTATGTAAATTATCAACGATTTTTTTCCTTTCTCAAATGAAATGAACACTTAATAGCTTCAGGACAGAAAAAATAGAAAAAGTATCTGAAAAAGAGAAAACAACAATAATAGAAGCAATTTACTTAGTGCGCGCAGAAAGTGCATCATCATCCAGGAAAAAATTGCGAGGTATAAAGATAAATAGGAATTAAGGGAAGTTTTAATTGTGATAGATGTAAAAATACAATAATGTTAACAAAAAAACGAATGAAAAAGAACGAGGATGAAGAAGAATATGGTGGATGATGTCATAAGAGGCCTTCATCCATGCAGATTCAAAATTAGAATAGGTTTTCTGCCGAGGGAAATTGTTCCGGAATAGGTTCAGGCCTTAGAGGAAAATTCAAATTTAGACCTTAGTCATTTTTCCTCGACAGAAAACCTATTCTAATTTTGAATCTGCATGGATGAAGGCCTCTGAGGACATCAGACACCAGATTCTTCTTCCTCCTCGTTCTTTTTCATTCGTTTTTTTGTTAATATTATTGTATTTTTACATCTATCACAATTAAAACTTCCCTTAATTTGTATTTTTATCTTAATAGCTTCAGAACATTATATTGTTATTCTCGTTTCAGCATGTTTTCACTGTTAGGAAATGTCGTAAGTTGTTGAGGGATTTATCAAATTTAAATCTATAACGCAGTTGCAGCGTAAATTTCGTACTACACAAAAGCGAAATCCACCTTCAAGATCGACATTTTATGAATGGTATAACAAATTTATGACACTATGTCCATTCTCTAATGTTTGATAGCACCTGGTTGGAAATCTGGTACTGACTCAATGTGTTACATACGACTAATGGTGCACACATTGAAATTCTAATCATAAAAAGACTAAACATAAAGAGATATAAAAAGACTCAAATCTCAATCTTTGTTCTCTTATAATAACTTTTTCAAAGTGTTTAGATACTTTTTTTGACATCCTGTATTTAGCAAGATGAACAACGATTTTGAATTCTTCGCGTGCTTTCAAATCTACGCTGAAAAAAAGTACCTATATCCATTTTGAGAGTTAATGAAATAGTATATTTTGAGGTAATTTTTCTTATTAGTCATATGAATTAGAATAAAAATGTTAAAAAAAAATTGCACGAGTTTCTAAAAAAGATTCTCTTTGATTGTCACGGCTAATAATATATTATGATAAATCTATGTCAGACCTAAGTCATTTTTTCTTGCAATGGTTCTGTGTTTTGTATAAAAAGTAATTTGAGGGGACGCTGAGGGGATACGTAGCAAGGGTTCGTATCAGCAGAAACGGAATTACATTTCACGATGATCACGCAAAGAGAAAATCGATCGAAAATTCCGAATGACTCTTAGCTGTATCGTGGCGGTTGCTTTTGTAAGAACTTTTTTCTCTCCGGTTTTGTTCGGCGGAAATGAAATCAAAGATATACAGTGGGAAATTCTCTAAGACAAGGAACTGTTTCGACTGTTTCGTTTGTTGGTAAGTTTCTAGACATATAGATTTATTTTCAAATGCACGAATGAAAGATAACGGTGAAAAATGATTAGCATTTCATAATCAGATCTTTTTGTGCTGTAATGATATTTGTTAAGGCCAAATGAAAGTTATTGCTGTTCCATTATTTCTATGCTTTTGAAACAGATTTTTGTCATTTCCCTTTTTTTCTACGGAGAATTTTCAAATTCCTGTGTAATAAAAGCTAAGAAACTATTGAAAAAGTGTTCGAAAACAAATATGTATGTCTGATGATCTGCTTTTGTGTATATTAACATGCTTTTTTATTTAATAAGAGTTAAAAGTAATGAAACTTTATGAAATAATATATTTTGAGATTATTTATCTTATTAGTAGTAAGAATTAGTAAAAAAAAGTTACATACAGTAGAGTCTCGATAATTCGAGGTGGACGGGACCGGGCCTACCTCGAGCTATCGAAGACTCGAATTATCGAAATCATAAAATTCAATAAATAAATAAATGGAAATAAAAGCAATTTTTAAATTTCAGTGTAGTATATTGAAATGAAAAATGTACTTACATATTATTACATTACTGCTGATAGAAACAGGTTAATTATATCTTAAAATAATTGTCAATTATTTTTTTGTTTAAAGACATTGCTCCTATATATCGGTCTAATATATATCTCGTTTTCTTTGGGAGGGGGCATTGGTGCGCAGTGGACATAAGAGCAACAATAAAAACCAGATGCAGTAATTCTTTCACATGTTGGTCATTATTTGGAAGCAAAACTGATTTTTTTCACTAACTCGGATTTATGGAAAACTCGAACAGACTCCAGACTCGAATTATCGAGACTCTACTGTATTTGCATGAATTTCTAAAAACGATTAGCTTTGATTGTCACTCCTAATAATGCATTGTGATATATCTGTATGTAATATATTATGATAATTTCAGAAATATAAGTTCAATGTATAAGCTTATAAATATTATTCAGGTTAATTGGACTTGCTTTCTAAGTACTATTTCCGTTTCTGAAGCATTATTTTCTTTTAAGGGGTGTTGGCACCCTAAGTCCGTTAACCCTAACCCTGTTACTTCCATGTAACTTTTCTCAAAATTTGTTATAGACTCATGTTTGAAATTTTTTATACAAGTAAAGTACATCTTTCTCATTATACTGAAATGATTTTAAAAAAATTCAAAAATTTATTTTTTGCAAATTGTTTTGTGTCAAAACAAAAATGTGAAATTGGCCAATTCGATGTACTTTTTCTCAAAATCTGTTATAGATACATGTTTGAAACTTTTGATACAAGTAAAGTACACCTTTCTCGTTATACTGAAATACGCTTTTTTAAAAAAATGAAAACTTTAATTTTTACAATTTTTTTGTGTCAAAATAAGGTAAAATTTCACTATGTCTAATTAAATATTTTGTAAATTTATAAAAAATTAACCAAGAACTCATTTTAGTATAATGAGACAAATGTACTTTACTTGTATAAAAAGTTTGAAACATGAATCTATAACAGATTTTGAGAAAAGGTACATCGTAGTAGCCAATTTAACATTTTCAGACTTAGGGTTCCAATTCCCCTTAAATAATTACAACATATATATTTTGTTGTAAACCTCTGATCTTGCTCTATAATTTTTTTATCTCTGCAGAAAAATAGATCTACAGAGAGATAATAACGAGGGAAAGTTTAGGAACTTTCACAGTAACTGTAGAAATATTGAAGGGCATCTTGAAACACAACATAGTTACGAGTCGTTAGAAAATTCTAAAATACTAGAAGATTCATCTATGGAGATGAATATGGAATTTATGTGGATAACCGGTGTAAATCCTGTGGTTTTGTGGAACTAACAAAGGAACGCAAACACTCACCACGCCGCTGACCAATACGTCAGGTTATCATGTAGGTGAGCCATTCCAAAGAATCAGCCTTTCTGCTGTAGAATCAGTGCATAGATTTGAAGAAGGGCAATAATATATTATGGTTGAGGGTGGCTTATTTTACTAAATTATCATAAATACGTCAAATTACATATGAAGTATATATAACTGTGGTTCAAGTCCTTGTTTAAAATTGAATGTCCGGATTCAGTGCTCTCCTTCTTATCACTCTGATCAAGGAATCAACTTTTTGTATGCCATTTTCTAATAAATAAACAAGATTTCTGCAATTGAAAACTTCATAAATGGCGTTTTTCCATCCAGTATGGAATAACATATTTGAAGATCACAAGAATTCCTAACAATTTTTCGATGTTTGTTGTTCAATATTTACAAGACTGCAAGAGAGTGTCTTTCTTCTTGACACTGACAGGAAGGGATCGTCATTCGCTGGATGCTTACTTGCCATATTAGGAATATGCAGTTGACTGTTTGACCCCAATAGATCACCAATTGCTTTATTTTCATTAAAATAATTTCTAGTACTGAATCCCCTAAAATGTTACAAGGGGTAACAAGATCTATAAGTCAGAAATCTGATATTTCTTGTGACAATGATGATTTTCAACCACGTTTCTTTGCAACTGCCGTTGAAGAATTAGAGATTATTTTCTTTTGCAGGTGAATCTGTCGGTACGGAATTATGGGTAAAGGCATAGCATTAAAAGACGCTTTAAAAAAGTGGTCGGAAAAGACTGGAGAGAATGCGGCCGAGGCGACTGTAGTGAAACTCAACGGCTGGATCCCTTCTATAGACAAGCTGGATGTCTCTCTGGCCACTCTGACCAACTGCGAGAAGCTCTCTCTCTCCACCAACATGATCGACAAGCTAACCAACCTCAACGCCTTGAGCAAAGTGAAGATTTTCTCGGTGGGAAGAAACAATTTGAAGAGTTTGAACGGCATCGAAGCTCTCGCCGAGACTTTGGAGGAACTCTGGGCTTCCTACAATAACGTCGACAAACTGAAACCTGTCGGAAGCCTGAAGAACTTGCGAGTTCTCTACCTGTCCAACAACAATGTGAAAGACATAAATGAACTGAAACATTTAGCGGAATCGCCCAACCTGGAAGATCTGGTTCTAAAGGGGTGTCCTGTTGAGTCCAATCTCGGCGAAAACTATCGATCGAGAGTTGCGGAGATTCTTCCACAACTAAAGAAACTTGATGGAACTTCTCTCATATCATCTGAGCCAACGCCGGAGTGATGGTTTATTGGGAATATCCTTTGTTTATGTTTAAGCCTAAATATATATATATACTCATGCCAACGAAGGAATCCCACATTTCTGATACTTTCATACCTTTCTAATATTGATTCATACATTGTATTACAAGACTTAGAGTCTAGCTGCATTTTGGATTCATACTGTGACTTTTGTTACCCGTTTCCAAGCTTTCAATATGTATTTGCAATGGCGTTTTTTTAGAGGCACCTTCTTTGCCACAATCTACCACTTTTCACTATGATTGAAAGTGGCGAATTACTTCTTAAGAAATTTTTATTGTAAGAGGAACTCCTTTAAAAATAACCATGAATGGTTTATCAACTTTAAATAAAATCATTGATTTAGATGCATTATGATGTCTATTTTATTATTCCATAAACGTTATAAAATTCAGGATATGTGTCATTGTACGTTGGAATAAAAGATTGTTAGCCAACTTTTGAAATACCTAAAATATGAAATAAAAATGTGTAATACATGAAGTAGTTTAGATATTGAAATTGTATTAAAGCGATGTTTATGCTACTTTTTGTTATTTTCTTTTCATTATTAATATTATTTTCAACGCGTTTTATGTTCGTCAACGATTTTTCGAAATTTTCTTTACACACGGAACCAAAGTCATAAAATGCCTTAAATAAATTGTTTCTTTTTTTGAAGAGGACAACAATGTATTTGACCTAAATAACACTGGTGTTGAAAGTATTTCCTTCAACGAAGTATAGAATTTACAAGATTCAGTCAAGATTGTAAAGTTCGAAATTTATGAGTTATTTCTTGAATGTGTATATTCAATGTTTTTTTTTTATTTTTTTGAAAACAGAATGAAATAAATTTTTTAAAAGAGTATTAATGTAAAAGAACGTAAATTTGGAGCAAACAAAGTAGGGTGATCCAGAATTTTTTGAATATAAAAATACGAAATTTAAAAAAATGAGAGTAAAATTAGAGTAACAATCTGATGTACTATAATATATTTACACATTTTTTATTTATTGATAATTAATCATTTCTTTTTCTTGCTGCTCTCTGATTTTCTATTTTACATGTCCAGCGCGACTATATTCCTCCTGTTCTAATTCCAGGTTACTTAAACAGTAGAGTCGAATTGATTGCACACTAGAATTTTGCCGATGCGATGCGAGCCTTTTCCGTTAAAGTTTATTGAAGTACAGTAGAATCTCGATTATCCGGCCTTCATCAATCAAGGTCTAAGTTAACCGAGCCGGTAGCAGAAAATGAAAATGATTAATAAAGACAACATTTTTTTAATAAAGACAACGAATTTTTCAGAAAACGGTGTCAAAGCTGGCATTGGATCCAGTTTTCACGATGCTTAGACTTGTAAAATGTCGTTATCTGGAGGTGATCTTTTATAACTCAAGCTATGACTCAATTTATTTAGAGAAAAAAAATGTTTGTATATGCTTTTAAAAATACAGTTAAAAAGTTTGATAACTAATAAAAGACTTTCTTAACATGTTAATAGAGGTAGTCCTTGCTGACTTATTTTTATAGTTTCAAATAAACAATTTTGGAAACCTTGTTAAAAGAAAGGATGCATAATTAATTAAACTGAACGATTACTTTCCCAACCAATTCGGAAAATTCGAGGCTCTCCTTTACAAAGAAATTGAAATTTTTGCTGACATAAGCCTGTAGCTTTTGTTAAAGTATAGCAATTATTTTCACCAAAGAGTGGATATACACTGCATGAAAAATTTGGTTTTAGCTGATTGTTATTAATTGAAAGAATGAAAATAACAATTTGAAAGTTTACATGTTTGCATATATTTAGTAATAAGCATCATATAAAGTAAAGATAACACATTTATTTGAAGGAATATAGCTGCAGCTGTTGTTTAGAAAAACAGCGGCATCGTACAGATTGGCTCTTTTGGACATGGAAATAACGCTGCTGGTTTATTGAAGAAACTGAATGGATGAAAATTTTAAAATTCAATACATTTAACTGACATTCGACGCTACATCTTGAGTTTTATTACACATAAATTATAAATATAAAGTCATGGAAAATCTAACATGTTTTTCAAAACTAGCTTAACTAATTAACTCTTCAGATCAAAATAATATAAGAAAGATTGATCAAGACAGATGATGTGATTAAGTATGTTTTCACTTTCTCAGGATACTCATACGTTCAGAACTATGGTTATTTGACAGCTGTTACAAGCAGCAACTCACAACCACGTTTAAACTGTCTGGACAATGTCAGTTAAGGAGCCATACGGGCCGAATCCTATATCAATTCTTACTGTTTATTCTTAGCTCTTTGTGAAACGTTAGTCGTCGTTTATATGGCTTTTCAGGCCAAAGCGATAAATTGTATCAGAAATGACAGCAGATGTTCGAGTAATTTTTTGCAGCTGGTGACTTTGTATTGACGAGTGTAAGTTGAATACAAAGACATCTTTGTATTAGCCATCCATTGGCAGACAATTATACGCCTATCTCCTCCCTTTCAAAATGTGCGTGTCAAAAATTCTTTGACATGCATGCCTTTTTTTCTTAGGAAAGGCTGTCTATGAATAAAAAAAGAAATCGACAGATATAAAAAGAATGCAATATAACACTTCACTCGCAGGCACATCTGTCTTTTCTGTTACACATGGAGTCGATTGACCCCAAATTCAACTTGGGGAGTAAACGAGTTTGTTGCCTTATTTAGGGAGGCTGCTGCTATAATTAGTGTTCAATACAAATAGGTCGTATCTGAGTTAAAGTTTTTATCGCATTTCATGTGGAGCGTTCAAGGAATTTCAAATAATTAAACCTTGTGCTGCAATATCTGTTTATGAATTTAATTTAGAGGTTAATTCTTGTCTACAGAGATTAAAGATAGTAAAGTAGTCAAATGAAATTATATGAAGCCGTTAAACTACGTTGAAAAAAAACCAGGGCATTTGCATCTGAAGCATAAAACATGGCGAAAAAATTGAAATACAAGATAGCTACAAAATAATTTTCCCTGTTTGTAGATATATAGGGTCATTATAAGTGAAGTTCGCCTGTTCAGTAGGCAATAGAGCCTGTTTTATAGCTTCAAACGAAACAAAATTTCACTAGTACGTAGTACAAATGGTGCGCTATGTGAACCAGCGGGAGTGTTCTCCCTAAACTTTCTCATATACTTCTAAAAAATTTGTCATTTCTCCTCCCCCTGCGTGGATAAAAAAAATCGAACCTACTGTAACCCAGAATGCAATGACTATCAGAAGGTTTTCATTGTAGATTATAGTGATTGTAAAATATTTAGGTGAAGAATTATATTCAAAGAGATGCGTATGTATTAAAACTTAGCAATATTTAGTTTTCTATCACGCTCTAGCAATCTCCGCTATTGCGAGGGCGTGCGCGAGCGAAAACGGGATAAAATGACCTCGTTCGCTATCACTGAATAACTTGCGCATGCGCAGAAATTGTTTCCAGTGCGCAAGTAAAAATATTGAATATGCAATTTGAACGCCTTTTTTCTAACCGACCGAATGTTAGCAACCGTTGTACCAATTTTTATTTATCTAAGCCAAAGGGTTTAGGAGATAATTTTTACAGTATGCGATTATACAATCCGACAGACAGTCAACCCTTTGACGGATTTGGCACAAAATTTTATACGGACCTACATTTTGATGAAAAAAATGTGTATAAAATTTTATCTATCTAGCTATTTAAGTTTTTGAGTTATAGAGTTCAGAACGTGGAGTAGAGAACGCGGACAGACGAACTTCCCGTAGACGGATTTTGTCCAAAATTTGACAGAAACCTGCAAATTATGTGTAAAGATCACATACCAAATTTCGTCCCTGTAGCTGTAATAGTTTTCGAGTTGTCGTGTTCACAGACAGACAGACATATTTCCAAAATTGTGCTTTTTGGACTCAGGGAGGTCTAAAACATGGAGATTTGTCCAAATCTCGAGTTCTAATTTTTGACGATTACAATATTTTCTCTTTGTATACTTCGTATACGAGAAAGTAAAAATGAAAAATAATAATAAATAAATAAATAAATAAAAAAAATAAACAAGAAAGGAGAAAAACGAAAACAAAATAATAATGATAGTTAACATTTCATGAATGGGTGCACCCATTCATGACTGCGCCATTATATAAGACGTCTTTTGTAGATATTTTTTGTAACAGAAACAAAATTGAGTAGTTAATTTGAGTTTTTAAATAAATTTAACTGGAAACGCTGCCGGAATTTGGTTCTGAGCGTACTGGCTTTTTCGTTCTAAATACCTTTTCTATTTTTGTTTTTCATAGAGCACATTACTTGTATTACACTTCTAGTGAAATATTGTTTCATTTGGAGCCATAAAATCGGCTCAAGAGCCTTCTTAAAGGCGAAATTCAATTATAACAACCTTGTATGCAGCTGAAACTAATGTAGTAAATGAGACTAGAGTTTATATTTACACTATACTAATATAAATACTCTTTCTCAACTAATAAATGTTCTTTGAAGGTAGGGGAGTTGAACTTCTCGGGAGGGGGAGAAGACTAGTATCAGAAGTCACTGGTAAGGGAAATTTCGGCTCTATCGCAGTCGAAACCGTCGGATATTTGAAGTTAACGCAAATAAGATAGGGTATTCGGTACCTTTTCGAGTTTGCTGGAAATCTTTCGAATAATTTTATATGGTATTCAACTGACAAACAGAAAAAGGCTTTTCCCTAGTTGCATCGTTACTTCAGTAGATTAAATCGAAATATTTGTAGCATTTTCTTGTAATATTCCAGAATTTAGCCATAACTTCTATGGTCTCTAAAGTATATCGTAGACTTGGAATTCTTTAACAGAACACTAGGAAATTTTCGAGTGAAATTGCCCTGAAGGTTTTATACTACGCTCATGTACGATCCAGTCTGGAATATTGTAGTATTATTCTGGATCCAAATTACCGTAATAAAATTGAAATTATTGAGCGAATTCAAACCAACTTATTGCGATATATACTTTGCAAGAAAAATGGAATTTAAATACAAGATATATCTTCATGTCTACGTAAATATGTTTAATATGCCTAGTTTATGTTCCAGACGAGATGTTTCTTGTGTTCTTTTCTTTTACAAGGTTATCAATGGTTCGATCGATTGTACTGATATATTGAACTCCATAAATTTCGCTGTGCTTGCCAGATCTTTAAGGGACCAAAGTTCTTTTCCAAATGTGTATTCAAAATTTAATTGTATTAACAGGTTCTTGTTATATAAATTTTATAAGACTTTTAACAGGATCTCTGGTGAACTGGACATTTATCATATGTCTCCTACTGTTTTTAAATCGAATTGTTTTCAACTTTTAAATACATGGCATGATTTATTTTCTTACGCTTGACTCTATATATTAAGATTTTTATACGTTGATCTAGTGTTTGTGTGTGTGTTTGACTTTTGACCCTTGCTTTTTAATGGTTTTTTTTGATTTAATGTACTAAATTTTTTTAAAAATTGTGTGATTTTTTAATAATTTTAATGTGGCGGTATGCAACATGGACTTTTGGAACCTCAATGTGTTTTTAGTGCTTTTGAAATTGCGCGTTTTCATTTTAAAACATTTATGCGTTTACATTTCTATAATTAATGTGTTTTTGAGCTTTGAACTGTTGTATTCTCTGCAGTTACTTTTTTCTTTGTGTTTTAATTCACATTGGGCTTGTGTTCTTTGTATGTTTTTGATCATGCACTCTGTAAATGGAGTCATCTCTGTAATGTGCTTTCTTTGAATCAATCAATAAATAAATAATTATTAATCAATCGAGAAATTAAGGTGCTAAAACTTGTTATACCTTTCTTCATACGCTAAATTGCTGCTGAGTTGAGTTCATGTGCTTGCTTTGAGATTCATGCTTACATTTCGGCCGTTTTCAGATTGGTTACCAAATGTTTGGGGTTCATTCAGGGCTAAAATCAGAGGATACCCGGGCAACTGCTAGTGGCCTAAAAGTCCGGGGTGGCGTCAAAGCATGCGTGTGAAGGGGAAAATGTTTTAATAACCTAGAGAAATAAAGTCATATAAAAAGTAGCTAATGGCTAATTTCTAAACTGTTAGAGATAGACATATAGTTCCAGTTGGAAAAATGCTTAAAATGAAGGGAAGAATTAAATTTTATGTTGTTTGGGTCGTTAAATTTATTTCTGAAAAGGTTACGAATTCTAATTTTTTTAACGGTCCCTTAGGTCCTATCAGTCATATTTAGTAGAATATTCTTCACACACTAATATTTTAAACAAAAAATTTCCACTCTTCTGTGACTAAAACTGACCAAGTTATGGAGCTTTGAATTTCATAATTTTAAACCAATCAGCGGCCTCATCGAGCAAGTGCTGCGCATTTATTGGTAGATAGCCTTCGAGGCGACTATTGAAATGGTGTAAAGTGGTCTAAGTCAGCGATATTCAAAACTCAATAATTCGGTCAATTCTAGTCCCAGAAGAGAGGAATTTTTTTTTGTTTAAAATGTTAGTGTGTAAAAAATATTTTACTAAAAACGACTGATAGGACCGTGGGACCGTATAAAAAATTAGAATTCATAACTTTTTTTGAAATATATTTATAGAATCAGTTCTTCCCTTCATTTAAAGCATTTTTCCAATTGGAACTATACGTCTATCGCTAATGGTTTAGTAATTAGCTATTGAACCACGATAAGTGTGGACACCCTGTATAGCTAAATTTTATTGAATGTATTATTTTAGTTTCAATAAGACCGCTATATAATCTTAAATATTGATGAAGCTTAAAAATTCTCACTATCATATTATTAAGTCATATTTGCACGTGAAACATGTATATTTATAAGTAAAAGTTTGTTTGACATTCAGGAAACAGACATTATAGAATTAATAAAAATACATTTATTCGTCGGGGGGCATATTGTTGCCGGGGGGCATATTGTTGCCTTGCCCGGTTAGTAAAGGCACTTCAGGTCGCTTCTGGTTAAGATGTAATCTGATGAATATTTTCTCGAAGATGATCTTTATCAGTACGGTAAAAAATATTTACTGCACCTTTTGAACAAATCAGAGAATCGATTTTCAATTTAATTATTTAAATAAAGGCCATAATTTAAAAGAGACCAGTAGCATTTTATTACAAAACAAATGATGTTTCATTCAATGATGGCATATCAAGCAATAAGCGCGAATTAGTTTTGGTATCCAATCTGCATCTTGATTTGCTGCAGCATTACGTCGCAGCACAGCTTAAGACAACGTGCTATTAGATGACATGCTCAGTTACGTATATCATGTACCTGCAACCTCACGTAAATCGACCCCCATTGTTCAAGAACATTTTACAAAGTTTCTTAGAAGTTTAAAATAGGACAAGATTCACATGACTGCTATGGATTTTAGAATTTAAAAGATTAAAGTTTATATTTATCTAGATGATTGTGAATCTAATATAAAAGTTGACATCTCTGTATAAAACGCTAAAATACGTGGCCCAAAAAAGAGATTATTTTCTCGTTTCCGATGGCAACGATTGGTTTGTTTACGATACAAAACCGGTAGCCATGTTAGGTTTAACTTCGTAAGTATAGCCTGCTACTATATTCGATCTGGTGTAAAACAACTTTTTCTTGAAAAAAAAATGAATTTAAGACGTAGAGTTCACAATCTTTCTTATAATATAAGGAACAGCTTTGATACACGGCATCACTGGCGATAATCTTGTATTGGCGACTTTTTGTCGCCTAACCGAACATCGTATCGTTAAGTCGCCAAAACAAAATATCGCCAATGGGGTCCTATATTGAAGCTGTCGAAAAAAGTCGCCAAAACAAAATTATCGCCAGTGATGCCGTTTCAAAGTTGTACTCATTATAATTAAACTTTGGATGAAATTATTCTAAAGAGATCATTTAGAAATGAAGCAGATGGCCTTAGGCCAACCATAGAACGTTCAGATCACCGCCAAAAATAGTTTATGTCAACATTGTGTATTAGGTACTTTTCCGCTATACACGCACCACTTTTTTGTCTTGGCGATATTTCTTGGAGGCTGAATCGCCACCTTGGATCAGCTTCTTTCTTGACGACAGTTGGCGAGCTGAAGCGTCAGGAGCCAGAATGCGCCAATTTGGCCGAAAATGCATGGTGTTCATATAAAGGAGCGCATATGCTCTGTGCGGAATCAGCTAGTATTATTTAAAACAGGAAGAAAAACATTTTTTTTATAAGCTGCCGATATTTAATTTGTAAATGCAACGAGATCTTTAATTAATTTGTAAGTGCATTAATCTAAATTAGTAAAGCTAAGTTTTCAGGGGAAAAAGCATGGAGGGAGGAGAAATTCAAAAATATAATACTTTATTTTTTTCTATTTTCATAGATCTCTAAAGAGTGATTGAAATTTTTTTAAACACCATGGATCCGAAAAGTGAGCTGGAAAAAGCCGTGAATGCTTTCATGACATATGAAGATTATTTGGATTCAATGCTCACGAAGGATGATCTTATGTTTTTGGAAGTATGTGTATTTTATAAATTTATTCATTATTTCGTAAATATTGCATTTATGAAAAAATAAATGCTCACAAATAGCCTCGTGAATAGCCATAGAAATAAATTTTCCACTGCTGCATTGATGTTCAATGTATCAATTATGTACTATTGCAGTATAGAGAGGTAACAGAATCATGGATAAAAAGAGACTGATTATCCATATTTCTTGAACAGATATTGAAGGTCCTCTTACAATTCTGGGAAGAGTTAATTTAAAGGATTATGAATAATATTCATACGCACATGAACTCGAGGGGAACAATTCCAAACTACACGTTTTTGAGATGCAGCTGTTTTCGCAAAACACTCCAAATTTCCACGCCATACCAGTGGCAGGATTTTGGAACCCAAAAAATTTAATGTCTACGAGACAATCGCGGCTTTCAATTTCTGGATGACATCTAACCTAACGCAGGTCAATGAAATGAGTTTCATGCTGTTAATGCTTTTAAAATATTTCATAATATTTATAAATATTAATTATATTCTTTTATGATAATAAAAATATTTATAAATATTAATAACTCTCGTATAATATTTACAAATATTTTGGTAAGAGAGTTAGTGTACTGCAGAATTTTTTTTTCCCATTATAAACCTGAATGTGTCTCTCGATTTTATATACTTAATAAGAATTTATCAAAAAGCATAACAAATAATTACTGCAAAAACAGTTGTATAACCAGAAGGATTACTATATAATTAGTAAGCTCACGCCGTTGCCTCTATATAAAATTAAGTAACCCATTAAAGCTATTACTATGAGAGCTATTGTGAATTTTTTTCAAACCAGAAGAAACTTTTTCAAATCAGCATCTTCTCTTCTGCATTGCTCCGCGCACGCTTTTTTGAATTTTCCAACACTTTGGCTCTGCCATTTCGTGCTGGTTCATTCAACACGTGTGGGGTCTTTAACAGAACCACTCTATTGTGTCTTTCCATTACGAAACACACGATATTCAGAAAAAAATAAGATACAGGAAGAAAATACCTTCCTTTCCCCTCTCAAGGAATTCATCTGGCCCTCGGGCCATCTGACCACCTGCGCGGAACTCGAAAGCATTTCGCTACTTTCCGCACTTCACATTTTTTGCTCTTCTTAATCTTCTGCTCTGCAAATAGTTTTGAAGATCTCCTTTTCTGCGAAGCGCCGCTTCTCGTCCAGCTGCAGCGCCATTATGCGAATGTTTCTGTTTGGATAAGCGATTCTTTTATGACTGCTTCGTGTTTCTTCATTCGGTGGTGGGAGGGACATGTGGTCGCTTTTCATTATCGCAGAGATGCAAAAACGTGACGCATTATCTCTTCAGTCAGGTAAAAATGCCAGATATTAGCAGCACTTGAAGTATGCGACCGCCACGACCTCGATTGCCCCTTAAGTTGTTTGTTTGCGCCGTAGATAACGTGGTTTAACTTTTTGCGGAAAAACGAATATGGCCGCCCTTCTAGGAGAACGCCATTTTTTTTGTCTTGACCGAATTGGATAGGCAATTTTTCTAGTCCATCTCCTGATGGCAATTTTACTTAATTTTTAAGCAGATTGAAACGAATTTTGGAATGAATGTTTTTTCGAACTAGGAGATAACAGCCTTTGTTGCTAAAAAATCCCTAAACCGCGTATCTCTCGGAGATACAATTCAACTTTTTGCTTCAGGAATGATATCTTCTTTCACACTTAGTTCCAAGCTCGAAACAATGAATCACATTTTGTAATATCCTGAATAGATGTTTTACAGAATGTACGATATGAGAGATAAAAGTGTTTGTTCATGTAATTTTTCTGAAATTTCTTAGCTTTATCCTATTTGGCGTAACTTTTTGCTTCAGGAATGATATCTTCT
>BGPR01032435.1:0-17506 GCA_013235015.1 Araneus ventricosus | reverse complement strand
TCTCTTGTGTATTCCTCAGTATTTTATTGCTATACATTTTCTTCTAAGCACATTATCATATTATGGATTTTTAGTAACCTGCTTTTGTGATCTAATTTTTTAAGTAAATTTTTTATTTAGCCAGTTTCTGAAACGCCAAACAAATTACAGGTTATTTACATGAAATTCAATTCTTCTGTTCAAAATAACAAGTAATGCTGTAGTAAAATTCGTTTGCATAATTTTCAAAATTTTGAATTACTAATTTAAATTTTATTGACCTACTCAATTTTGAATAGCTATAATCCAAAATTAGTAAAATTTAATTTTAACTTCTTAAAAATTTTACTTAATGTATAATAGTCTCGTGTATGTAATATACCCGATTTGACGTACATAGTAGTGATTGGAACATTTCGAAGTATGCATTATAATATATAATTCAATATACTGTATTAGAGTCAGATTATTATCTTTTAAAAATCGGTCATTTAAGGATATGAGAGACATGTTGTTTAAGTAATTTAGTAGGTTATTTAATTTTATTATAATTTTTTGAATTAAATAGACGAAACATTTATTGTAAGATGGCATCAAACGGTTTATTTTCAAATTCATAATCTCTATTACTAAATTTTTAATAAAAACGCTTGTGTGTTTTGGCGCTGTACAGGGTAGACTGTTTGATCTCGAGTTAGCAAATTGGACTCAAACATACTTTGATAGGTAGAAATTTACACTTTCGAGTGATATTTTTGTTATTTCTATTAATTTAAAATTAAACATTATTTTCGTGTTTTTCTCCAATAACATCTGAAAATATTACTGCACGAGAATGGTATTTACAGAATCTTGATATATTTTTAAAATAAACTTTTCAAAAATTCCAATTTAGTTGTAGTGCAATTTCTTTCATAATTTTAACTTATTTTTAGAAATATATTTTAGATCTGACTGGTTTAAATTTATTAGGCTCTGATTTATTTTGAAATACAGCAATTGGATCTTAACATTTTTTCAGTACTACTGGGGTTTCCAACATAATTTAGTTCAAATTGTGAATCATTTAATTCGCCAGTAGTTCATTTGTTCCTCTTTTTTCTGCACGGGCGGAGAGGTTTTTTAAGTGGTTATTTAATTGAGAGAACATTACTTCGACATGTTTTTACACATTTGGATCTTCACTAGAGGGAGCCAGGAGTAGAGTTCAGCAGCTCTTCGTAGGAAATATTAAAAGGTTTCCAATGTCTGGCTTTTTGAACAGTGAGGTTGAATCTCTAAATATTTCTTAATTCTGTCGGTATAATGTCTGTCTCAATTGAGTGATTAAAAAAATAAGTTGCTCGCAAAATGCAACGGCTTATGCAAGCAAGCCAGACGAATGCAAGACAGATGAATGAAGCTTTCCTAAAACATTTATCAAGATGCTAGATCCTATGTTTCGAATTTGAGTTTCGAAATTTGGGCACATCTTCTGAAATTGCAAATTCCTGGGTTTTTTTCTCTATTTTAATTCTTAAAACGGTTTCTCAAAAATGTCAAAAGATGGAATATTTTTTAGTAGAAAAAGGTAAATATAGGGCTGTTCAAAACAATTGCACCGATTACAAATGGCTATAACTCCCTTGTGAACAACGATGAGAAAAAGAATCTTTAAGGCAATAGGAGAAGGCATTTCTTTGTGTACATAATAATTGCTCTACGTAACTTCCCTGGCTCACACGGGCAGCATCCATATGGTTGACTATGTGAAAACTCCTTTATGCGCTCTGTGCCCTTTAGCAGAAAGATATTGTACGATATTGAACAATATTCTCGATTTTGTGTAATATCATATAATATTGTACAGCGGCGAATCCGAGGGGGCTATCGGGCTACCGCCCCCCCCCCCCCGAGCCAAGTCAGAATTATTGATTTTATTTAACACCATTACAGCTTTTTTTTATTAATTTCCTTCTTTTTAAAAAACAATAAAAGCATTTCAACATTACTTTCTGGCTTGATAGGCTAGAAAATTTTCCTAATTTTGTAGTCATTCTACTCGTACTTGTAGCTTTGACGCGAAGACACTTTTTGGCTAGTTATTTCATTGTAATTTTTATTAAATTATCGAAAGTATTGTATTGTTTTTTATGATTCTTATTGTCAGGTGAGTCAAGTGTGTAAAATTGTTTTGGTTTACTTTAGCCTTGAGGTTTGACATTCATCACGACGAAACAAAGTTTTTATGACTTCAGCCCCCCTCCCCCAGACCCGTATCCGAGATTCGCCGCTGCTATTGTATAATATCGGACAACATGCTGTGCTACCTGGGTAACCAAGAGCAGTCACATAGGGCAATTTTTATGCAAGCAAACAAATCTTTTAGCTTCCTTCTGTATTGTATTCAAAATATTCCTTCCTATTTTTGTTTACGATGAAGTTACGGCTATTTGTAATCGGTGCAGATGTTTTGAATAACCCTGTATAACTTTCTTTTTCATTTTTTAAATTATTCACGCGTTTGAATGTGGGGGGTTGATGTTTGCGCTGGTCGATATTTTCGTTATACAGACACGTCTCTGCACTTATGTGCATTTGGCAACATTTCCCTTCTGTACAAAACCTTTGCAGAACAGAACAGCACTCTATGCACTGCGCCTAGGATCCTTCATTGAGATCCGTGATCAGTTGGAGGGGGAAAAGCAAATATTATGAAGAATTCGAATTGGGCTGCAAATGCAGGCATAACGAAATGAAAAAGGTATACAGTATGAAAAATATTATTGAGAATAAAATGTATAGAAATAAACGGAGAAAGGGGGGGAAAAAGAACATGTATACAGAAAATAATAAAACACAACAAAAAATATGCAAACAAAAGCGTAATGGGTAATGAAAACGGCACAAAAAATGCCTGCACAGAACTGCAATGATAACTTTACTAGAATTGCTGAAATTTACAAAGAAACTGGCTGAATGGAGAGGACGTGATTTCTGCCAAGCCGGGTTAAACAAGTTGGTCCTGCGTTCATATAAATGTCTAAATAGATTTGATGATTATGTGGAAAAGTTATCTTCAAGTATGCCTCTTAGTTCCTTTTTGTATTTTCTGCTTAGTGTTAATAAATAATTTTTTATTACCTTTATAAACTTTTTTTGGATCCATCCTCGTATCTTTCATAATAATTTTTATGCAAAATCAATAGAAATATGTAGTTATGACTGAAAAATATTTTTAAAAAATTGCAATGATAGAAAAGCAGTATTCAAAATTATCTATGCAGTCTGAAAAACATTTTCACAAATTTCAAAAAAATTATCATATGCCGAAATTTTCATATCCGAAACAGTGAATACATAGCATACAATGAAACAATGCATATAAACGTTCAAGCTAAAGGTGAATTACTGGTCGGAATAGAGCAATGCAGTATTTATAATAATTTGGGAATTATCTCTAATAAACGATAAAAGTGGATTCCTAAGTTTTCCTACTTGTCTATATGAACGTGCTTGAAATACTCGAGTTGACGGGGGAGGGCGTTATGGCATCGGTTCTATGGCAAACATTGTTTTCTTTGCTCTGAATCATCACCTCACTCTTTTGCAAGAGTTTTGAGACGCACAATATAATAAAGACTTTTTTTTGAAAAAACTAGAATTATTTGCTGAAATCATTCAGCCAAAGGTGTAGACGGGAAATGATTGAAAAGGCTTTTTTTTCATTTTTGGGTTTTTATTTTCTTCGTCGCTAACGTTTTTGGGGAGAAGCAAATAAGGGGTCTATTCTGGTACCCCCGGTTCCGTTGGAAGTTGGGTTTGGTTCCGTTGTTAATCTGCGGAACCCAACCCAACTATCAACCCAACCCGGGGGACCCGAATAGACCCCCAAGTCACCTCCTTACTAATATATGCAGTGATAGTGTGCTGTTCAACTCTCCGTAATGTAAGAAGTAAGAAATTCAAGGAATGTTAAACGCTAAACCAGTTTATTCATCGTGGATAACGCAAAATTTATCAATTGGCATAGCCATTACAGCAATATTTCATCAATTTATTAATTAATTATGTCACAAACTCATTCTTCGCAACGAATGTGTGTGTGTGAACAGTTTGTAATAAATTGTTTAATAGAAATTGTTCATCTTAACTCGTCGCGCCCGTCATATTGACGTGCATCGAATTATCGCATTTTTAGACTTATAAACTAAAATTTAATCATTAATTCACCTTATAATTTGATACAAAAATTACGTAGTATCCATAAAATTCTCGAGAATTCTATGCCTTCTTAGATGAATGAAAACGAAACGAAAAACCCTTTCCAAAACAGGAGGGGGCATCTGATTAGTTAGCAAAGAAAATGCGACTCTTAAGGGATTCAACATAATTTAAAAAAATAATTCAATTGCATATTGTAACAAAATCGACTTGTGGGTGTACGTGAATGCAGTCCAATAAGCAGGACAAAAGAATAAAGCTCTTTATTTTACAAGTGTTACTTTTCTTTGCTTAGAATACAAGTATTGAAGCAGCACATGTAAAAATTCACAACAGAGATTACCAATAAATCCCAACACAGCGCTCAAAGTTTTCCTATATTAGCTCACCAGCTTGCTTGCGGATAAAAATCCAACTAACTCTTCTTGGCTTGAGAGATTGCTTTTATACTTTTTCAACAGGAAGTGACTGCATTACATAAGAAATGACGTAATATCCAGGAAGTTCATGAAGCCGGTAGAAATAGGTTAAAAGTTCGAGGTTCTTCTAGAAAATTCCTTTTGTCGCCAAATTTATCGCCAAGATTAGCATCTCAGGCAAACGACTTTATAGCTTTGTAACAATATGTAGATTAGCGTATTTATTGACATTGCATCAAAAATACTCGAACAAAATTGTAAATATTAATCTTTGCGCATAAGTGTCGGATTCATGTAAAGAATTGCAGAGTTTCGATATTTAAATCTGAATTAAGTCAGTATGGTAATTTGTTTAAAAGACAAAGATCACTTAGACTCGCTTACAGTATCTCACGTGTCCTTTGCGTTTTTATATGGATTGAAACAACAATAAATGTCTAAATTGTGATCTTTCTTATACTTTAGGGGGTCTATTTTGGTACCTCCGGTTGGGTTGGCAGACTTCACTTTTCCCGTTGTTAACGTGCGGAGAAAGTGATGTCTCCGAACCCAACCGGGGGTGCCAGAATAGACCCGTAGAAGTTAAAAAATTCTTATGCTATGGAGTTAACCCTTTGCATTCGGAAATTAATTAGATGCAAAATTATTCACTGATTTACAAGAGCTCATATTATTCCTTTGGAACTTAAAAATATGTTTGTACAAGTTCATTTTTCCTGAAATTCAACTTCTTACAACTTTGTAGGTAGTTTCTTAACCATTGAAGTCAAGAAACGTTGAAATGATACACCATCTAGAACAGGGGTTCCCAAACTTTTTTCCCTCGCGTACCCCTTGATTAGTAATTTTATTTTCGCGTACCCCCGTACTGTCATACTTCATCTCCAACCATTCGTCTATACAAAAAAGCTTTTATCAATAATTTTGAGGGATTAGGCAAGCTTTAGACTCAAATGACTCGAATTAACATTTGCACTCGAAAGGTGACACTCAGTCACCATTCTAGACGGTGCCTCATTTTTACTTTTCTTGATTTCGATGGTTTTAAAAACTACTTACAAAGTTGTAAGAAGTTGTAGAATAATTTTCCAGGAAAAATGAACTTACAGAAACATATTTTTTACGTTCCAAAGTTCTTCTAAATCAGTGAATAATTATGGATCTAATTACTTTTCAAGTGCTTCTCGAGTGCAAAGGGTTAATAACATTTGCGGGACTTATTTTTGATTTTACATTCTATACCATTTTTACAATAGCATTAGTTCACCCTAATGTTAATCCCTTATGATTTCTTCTTCACCGCAGGTTGAGAACCTCTCATCTAGAATGGTGACTCAGAGTCACCTCTCGAATTCAGAGGGTAAAAATAGAGCTAGAGCCTAGGTGTGCGAATTTTAAATTCTTACCGGAAAGTTTCTCTCTTTTCATCGATTTTATCGATAAATATATCTAGAATCGATAACTGGTCCTATGGTAATTAGGTCCAATGTTTTCCAATCTGGAAGCAAAAGCTATGCTTGAATTCTACAACTATTTGGAAACCAGATTCCAAAAATTACAAATGAAACTGTTTCTATATTTGGAAAAACTAATAGGTGTCAGAATTTATTTACACTCTTCAAATAAAATGTTTCCGGTAAGATACGAATTCACTGATAGTAATTATTGCCTTATGGATAATTTCAAAAGCTATTGATTTTTGATGAAGATCGATTTCCAATTCCAGATGATAGCATAAAAAGTCAAGTGGTATGTAAAAAAGTATTAATTGGAAGCAACTGCACAGTTGGGAAACCATTTCCGGAATAAACATTTTAACATATACTGTCTGTCCGCCACGAGAACGCATATTTACGGATCCTACTATGGTTTGGATTGAGGTCGCTTTTCATTGGCTCTGAGCGTCATGTGACTTCGCTTGCTTCTGAATGATGTCATAGGAGCGCGCTTACTTTGGATTTCGATTTTTGTCTTAGCTATTGTATCATGAAAAAACCAAAATTATCTTTTAACCAGCTGCAACCCGCGACTTCGTGCGCGAAGAATTTGAAGTATTAATTTTTTTAAATTCACGAATGTAAATGTTTCGTTACATGTTGAAAGGGAAAATTAAAAGTTTTGACGGTTGATAATACATTATTGGACGACTAACAGGAGTGTTTGCTTTTATAGTTAGGTAATTTGTTTACCTATGCTAACACACTTTTGTATACTACGTTTTTTTGTTTTACGTTTTTTGCACGGATGTAGATGTTTTGTGGTCTGGAAACACGTGAACACGCCACATATGTTGCCTATGGGAAAAATATGGTTTTCTGAATGTACGCCTGCCCCTTTGAGTGTCTGGCCCTGAGCCTACCTTTTGAATTTGGATGGCAAATCCTTCTGTATTATCGGAATGCGTGAAATTAAAACACTCTCTCGTTTTTAAACACTCTTACGACGTTTGGACCTAGGTGTGCAATTTGTTACCGTGCGCAGTCTTGGTACATCGAGGTTACGTATCAATAGTACCGGCACACCGACTTTTAATATCAGCTTGTCGGAAGGTACCCCTGACAATTCTAAGGAGTTCAAGAACTCTACAGGATAAGATGTTACTTGTAACATATATTTGTTTTATTTATCTGACTTAAACTTTCATTAATCAGTACCAAAATTACTAATTCAACAACCATTCTCTATTCCTCATATATTCTTCGTTACTGTAAATTACATCATTGTACTCAATGGTATCATCAGACCCTTATAATCTGTGTACCATCCATCATGCTATATGTCATCCACTTCTACAATTTAAAAGAATACATAAAACAAAATACTATATCGTCGCATATTTTCCTTTAGTTATAATAAACTTTAGTTTCTAAATTTTAATCTAAAAACTATTGCAGCTATATTCTATCTATCAATAGATTTCTGTCCCGGCGTCAATTTATCGATAGCTTCTTGAATTAAATCTGATATGGAAAAGTATAAATCACTAAAATTAAATAGACTGCAAACTCGAAAAATGAAAATCAAGCGTCGAGTTGAGTAATTACATTTTTTATTCCATTAATAAATTATTTGTTTATTTTCTCTGAAAGATCACATAATCGCGGCTTTCTTTATGATCACGTGATGTTTGACATTCAAAATAAGTTATTCCACGTGTAGTTTGGCCGTGAAAGAGTAACAAACAGACAGACACACTTTCTCATTTAATATATTATTAAGGATTTATTATTTCTTCGGAAACGCAGGTAAAAATGACAGGTGATATGAACTGCAGTGATTTTTTATCTAATTAAATAAGCTTTAGAATTCTTTAAGAACCAATGAAAACATTGCCAAACGATATTTGAAAAAAAATAAACAGAAAAAATAATGGCAAAGTACCGTTGCCTAGCAACTCATCAGTATCAATTCTAGTATCATTAAATTTGATTTATTTTAAAATCGTCTGCGTGTCAACTTTTTTTTAAATTTTGAAAAATTAATGCAAATTGAAGGAAAAATGTCACAGATATAAAATTGATATCATTAAAAAGGTAAAATTTTGAACTTTAAGATGGTATAAAAATAATTTTCGGGGGATAATGTGCTCCGAAATTACAGCGGAAAAACGGTTTCGGTTACTTTTCAATTAACTGACTGTTTAATTAACTTTAGCGCTTTAAAAAGTTGACAGTAATCTTACCCTAGTCTTAATTAATAAGTATGCAAAGTTTGGTTGAAATCAGTGCCGTGGTTTAGGAGGAGATGTGGAACATAGATACAAACATACATACAAACCCACAATGACTTTTATTTATATTAAGATTACGATTATTTGGATATTTCTAAAAGGAATAATGTATTCAAGATAAAGATAATTTTGGTTTCTACATGATACAATAACTAAGACAAAAATCGAAATCCAGGCTAAGCGCGCTCCTATGACATCAATTAGAAGCAAGCTAAGTCACGTGACGCTCAGAGCCAATGAAAAGCGACCTCAATCCAAGTCATAGTCGGATCCGTAAATATGCCAAGGTAACTGTGGCCGCCAAAATGTCTGTTTTACGGCGGTCTCTATAGAAACAGGTTATCATAGGAAGAATCCATTTCTAGTAGGTAGAAATTCATTCAAATATGCTACATTGGCGTATTTAGCGCCAAATGGGCTATGTATGGTAACAGAAAAGACGAATGAATGATCAACTACTTGTTTTACCACTGCAAACTGGCGCCAAGTATAAAATAAAACTCCGACTTCCGTCGGATTCCTGCTATTAGAAATGGATCTTCCCTAGCATAACCATTTGCCATAGCGACCGCCGTAAGCTAGACAGTTTGGCGGCCACAGTTCTCGTGGCTGATAGGCAGCACTAGTTACTTCAGCAAAACGTTAGTAAACACATTATGCTGCTGCATGTTACAAAATTGATAGATATACGTAAATAGTTCGTCGTGCAACAGATTGGATTTGGTACAATTTAGCAAAGCAAACTACATACATGTATGGTCTGCAACAATAATAATAAAGTCCTTAAAATATTTATTGATCCAAGCTGAAATTACTACATAAAATTATACGATATATGAATGGTAGTTTTACTTCCTCTTGTATTAAGTTTAAAAAGGGAAACTATTTTAATCGTTAAGAAATTCGACCCCGAGATTTTAATAAATCTCCACTTTTAAGATTCTTTCTGTGAGATATACAAAAGCATTTTTGATTTATGTCTGTCTGTTGCTCTGTAAGTCTGTGAACACGTTACCTTGAAATCACCAAGATAAGCTTGGCGCAGTATGGCCAAACATGGCTCTTCTGAACACGATACCTTGAAATCACCAAGATAAGCCTGGCGCAGTAGTGTGATATTTTATACCTCCCAGATGGGAAGGTGTGTCATCTGTAAACTATTTCATAACTTATGAATCAATGCTCTTTCGCATTGGATTTCTCGTCCATTCCTGTAGACTCTAGGCCCTATGGTTGAGTCGGTGGACGTGGGGTGTGGGTGCACACCAGCAGGAGTACGTTTAACTCCCCCAACGTATGATTTGACCTGCAAAGTGCCCCATTCCATTCGGTTCCTCAGTGAAACCGGATTTCCGACCTGGAACCCTCCGGCCCGAAGCCGAGACCTTAGCACTAGGCCATCGCGTCCATAAAAAAATCCGAGGCGAGTTTAAAGTATAGGAAATACCCAAAGAGAAAAATTTTTTATGTAGTCAAAAAAATCGATGAAAGACAGTCAACCAGTCGTTGATCTCCACGTTTTAGAGCTCCCCGAGTCCGAAAAAGTCAGTTTTGGAATTATGCATGTCCATCCATGTACAAACAAATACGCAAAGAAATAGACGAATGAAATTCGGCGTACGGTTTTATCAACAAAATTGTTGATCCGTATTAAATTTTAGAGAAAATCCATCAACTGTTTGACTGTCTATCGATTTGTCTATATGAGGATATGTCGACACGATAACTGAAAGGACAGAGCATACAGTAAAACGTATAACCGTCAATTTCTCTTATCCGTCATCAGATAAAGTGTAAGGCTCGATCCTCAAAGACGCAAAAACAGATGGAAAATTATTTTAGAGTGATATAAATTCATAGTACAACAATACATTTCTGTACATAACTACTCTCATTGAAGTTTATATGGATCGTTTTATAAAATGGAATAGGGTAGACCGGGGATAGTTGGACATAGGGGCACGTTGGGTCAGTCGGATTATTTTAAATATTTTTCGATAGATAGCGCTGTTACTCCAGCCAAGTATATGTCATCCCCCCTCCCTTCTTTCCCCTAAAGGTCATTGGAATAGCAGCGTCTACTAACGAACTAGCTGGAATTTTCAAATTTTTGCCAAGGTGAGTAACTTACGTTCCTTATAAATAATCTTCTTTTTCTATGTTTTTATATTACAATTGCCATTTTTACAAATAATATTCTGAAAGATAACGGTTCATAGTTACTGTAGGGCATGTTTGTTTAATTAAATACTTTCAAAGTAAATTCGTACACCCATCGGAAACAAAAATGGCGACATGGGGTAAGTTGGGCCACTTCGCATGGGGCACGTTCGGCCGGCTGCCCAACTTGCCCCGTAGAATGTTGATCCTGTGGAAATGGCGAGCGAACGTGTCACGTAGTATCTCCAAAGCCTAATTGTAAAGAATGAAGTCTCGAAATCAATTCATTTATGTAAACGTTCTCTCAATTTCATGCATAATTATTCTCTTTCTAATTTCTTCTATATTCAAAGGAAGAAAGTATTGATGATGGTCAAAATTTGCAAATTGAAATCATATCAAATATCCCATGGTTATTAAAAGACAATAATTACGCTAAAATGTTTTAAATTGAAATGCATATAGAATTTAAAGTTCAGTTTTAGTAATATTTTTTAAAGATTTTAAAATGTTCTTTTAATTTTATGATGGGATTACGCCGAATTAATATATGGCATATCCATTATGAATAACTATAATGATTCAATGTTGCTGTAAAATCAAATGACGCTGCTACACTGTTTTTCATTATCTGCGATATATAAATATATGTGAATTTATGGGGTATGCACCAAATTTAAAATGCAAGATAATTGTTAAGCAAATCTAAGCTGATTCCATCTCAGTTATAATTGCAAAACAGAATGCGCTGTTATTATTTTACGATGAATTTAAAAATTGTATCTCAGTTCTTGTTGAGTAAAAATGCACCAGATTTGTATCTATGACCTAACTGTGTTATTTAAATTAATATTATTATTTATATTAATTTTGAATTAATATTATTTATATTATTCTTTAAATTAATATTATAATTTATATTATTATAATAATATGGATGTCAGGGATGGCCAACAAAACACTGCTTCTTTAAAATGAAAAGATTTAATGATGGTTTAGATTTACAGTTAGATGATTAATAAATGAATAAATGAAATGATTAAATATATACAGATGATTAACACAAAGTCATTATAATCGCCGAGTCACACACATTCCCTTCGTCAAATTCGTCTTTCGAGCAAGCGTCGTTCTCTGCATCCCGTCTGGATGTCAGGGGACGTGGGCTGCCGTCAGCCTGGCACCACAATAATAATATTATTATTTATCTGCCTTAAATATAATAACATGGAAGAATTTTTTGCGATAATCACAACATTCTACTAACATGCTACTTTATTTCTCTTGCTGGGCTACCTGCTAAGATGGTTCGCCATTATGTTAGAAAATCGGATAGAGGGAATGCTTCTTCTTAAGCCATGAAAGCTGCTGTTGTAGAAGTGAAGCTGTAATGATGAAAATTGTAACGATGAAGTCATTTAATTCTGTTTTCAGCATAAAACTTATTAATTTTGAAGTTTCAATCTCTTGGTTTTCTGCTTCACATAATTTTACAATTTTATGGCTTCATCAAGGAATGGTGCATGAAAGCGATTTTCATTTAGGATATCTTGTGTTCTCGTTCGCAGGAAATGAAAAGTAAAATGTGATAAGATTTATTTTATGTTTCTAAAATTCTAGATTACCAGAATATTAAATAAGTGATGTGGCCAAACTTACCCCGTAGTCGGGGCAGGTTGGGCCACGCGACTTGGTATCAGTTTCAGCTTTTAAATTAATATTAATACTTAATATTTTCAAATGTTATTATGGTGAATTCTTCCTGAAGGTACACTGATAGTGTTTGCATTAAAAAAAATTTTAATGTTGAATTGTAATTTTTAAAAAATTCTTAGAAGAAAAAACGGCCCAACTAGCCCCTGTCTACCCTACAATGTGTATGCATTATTCACTTTTAAAGGATTTTAGTTTCCTTTTCCTTCCAAACCAGCAGTGAAATCACGTTACTGTACATATGTATTAAGACATTTCTGTAATCCGTCTGTCCTCCCGTTGGTAAGGTGAAAAAATACCCACACTGGCCCAGCCTACCCAAAAAACGCGAAAACTACTACTTTAGGTGCATTCGCCCTTCGCATAGGGAAAGGGCATCCGATCGAGACGCTAGTTGCAGAATACGTGAGAGAAAAGGATTGGACTTCGAATTAAGGTGATTAAATTCTATTCACAGAAGGAAGATGTCTCACGCGTGTGATGTATGCAGAAGACGCCTTAATTACACTTTAATCCTAAAATTGCATTACCGATCTCATACCGGAGAAAAACAATTCCGGTGTGTATTTTGCGTGAAATCATTTTCTCATGAAGCACAATGATTGTTCATCGCCGAATTCATCATCAGAGAGAACCATACGTTTGCGAACTCTGCAACAATACGTTTCTTGAAAAATCGCATCTAGAACAGCATTTTAAGCCGAATAAAGATGAAAGAAAGTATGAAGCAAGCAAAATGTGTGCCCAATGAAAATGATACGAATCTTTATTGTGTTACTTCCACACAAGAAACCTCGAAAACTTTTAGTATTTCTACTAAAGGATTTTCCAAAAATTGCGGCTCAAATCGACCTGCTTAGTCGCATGCAGAAAAGAAACCATATTTATGCAACGCGTGTGGTAAAAGGTTTTCACAGAAATGCAATTTAAAAGTTCATTATCGTGTTCATACAAAAGAGAAACCTTTTGTATGTGGCACATGTGGTAAAACATATACACGGAACTACAATTTAAAACTTCATCATCGGGTTCATAAAGAGCGACGCTTTGCGTGTGATGTATGTGGGAAAGCATTTGTCCTGGTGAGCAAATTAAAGCGTCACTACTGCATACGCGACAAATAAAAGTTCCATGCTTTTCATAAATGAAGCAAACTTTTCCTTTTTATACTTCTGTTGTGAATTATCCTCTTGAAACTACTCGGGAAATACAAAAGTTGTATTTCAGAGAATTCTCTCCAATTAGTTCCAAAAAAATTCTTCCAACATTCGTTTGGAAAACCGTTGTCCAATTTATAGTCACTGAAGGCTTAAAGTATGATATTTACGGTAATATATTTTATACAGAATCCTTTATTTGAAAATGGATTTGTATTGCAGTTGGAGTGTGTATTCATTATCATTAGTAAAGGAAGAAACTCTTTGAAGATATGAATTCTTATCACTAATACTATTGGTTTTGTAAGTATTATATTTTTTAACCTTTCAGCAGGCGCGCATATAGAAGACACTTATACCGTTCATTGTATTACATATTTATATCATTCTTTTATTAATTTAAATGCAGTTATTATTTATATAATATGTGTTATGGAACTAATAAATACTGATCACATGAGTAAAGGATGCATGGATTTTTGTGAAAAAAACATGATATATCGTGCATCGCATTACACATTTATAAGTATCTCCTACATACGCTATGTAAGAATTATTGGATCTTTAAATTTGGATTGTTCTTATTTTTATGGTTAATTTTATTGATGTTTTCTGTGTTTAAACATTGTTAGCAAAATTTTAATTATGGCAATACATAAATAAATGTGCATTTGGCAAAGAATTTCATGAAATATCTCTTGATTCAATCCCTAGTAAACTGGCAAAAAATGTATATTGCTCTTTTACCAATAGACATTTTTCTTAAAGCAATAAAAACTATTTTTGTATTATTGCTAATAAATCCCGATTTGTAGCATGCTTTAAGATTGTTTTTAGACTTCGTTATTTGATGTCGTTTTGATTTCAATTGCAAGACGTTGTTAAACACATATTCGGTGACATAATAAGATGATATTGATGGTGTTCTTTCAAAGAGTTATAATGTGTGAAGTGTTAATATTTTTGTCAGACATTAAATATTGTCTTTTTTTCTCTTTTGTAATGAATAAATTTTTGAATCGTTTGAGAAAAATAATTTTTAGTACAGATGCAGCAATAAAAAATTTAACTAAGTTTTCATAATTCTTGCGTTTTGATTTCTGTTTGATGATGCAGATAAATATTTGTTTCTCAAAGAAGCCTTCTTGTGTTAAATAATAAACACGAGAAAGGTTTCCGACAAGAGCAGTTTTTCTATGTTTTAAAGGTATTTACAGCAATTTTTCATGTAATTAATATCTAATTGTTTCCTTATCTTCAAAACATTAACAATTTCCGTATGCGCATTTTCAAAACATGTTTTTTTTTTCAATTTGAATGATCGTTCGATAATGTTTATTCGATGAATCCATCTTCAGTCTTTTTCACAATAATACATTTCGAATAATGAAATGATTCACAATCAATCATATCTAACGAATCTTATAATTTACTTGTTATCTGTTTTAACTCTTAAAATGCCCAGTATTGCCTTTAAGCAACATATCCAATTTTGTCTTCTAAAATATTGAGAATAATACTGAAGCTCTAATGCCTGTTATTGCCAATAAGATATTATTAAATATTTTATCAAATTAATTTATATTATATAGATGGCAGCCTGAGTGCTGCTAAAAAATAAAAATAAGTTGATGTTTTTCAGTTAGGGGTCTGCAGCTCCTTTGTTTTATTTGTACGCCTGAGAATCAAATTTTATTCTACAATATTGGAGGAAATTCCATATCCATATTTATTAGTTATTAAAATTTATTTGTGTTTGATATTATAGAATTTTATGAAGGGAGTGCCCAGTCCTGTCAATTGGTAACAAACCTTTTTTTCAGCCGTAAACTGTTTGTTCTGTTTGGCATTCTGGTTTCAGTTGTTTGGATGATTTATTATAAAGTTCTGAGTGAGAAGAGCTTAACAAATTTCATGCCTAATAGTTTGCGTTGTTAACAGATGTTTTCGTACACTCTTACTGACTCTAAATTAGAAAGAAGGGAATTGAGATAACAGTTCCGAAGATTTGAGCCATTGAGGAACACTTATTCGCAATTCTCAAGATGAATGAATACATTCTATTATAGAAGTATTTTATTTATAAGATATTTTTTCTTCTATTAGTTTTACGAGGGTTTTTTTTTCTACATTTTTAAAATGTAGTTAAATGCGTGAAGATGTACACACTACACATTTAGTGCATTTGATCTCATCTGTTGTAGTTTGCCATGAAAGCAAACCAGTAGAATTATTACATACCAGATGTCGTATGTAATATCTTTAATTTAAATATTTCAGATAAAACATGATCTTTTCCTGATTCAAGTGTCCCGGTGGCCTAGTCTACGCTTCGGGAGGGAGGGTTTCAGGTTCGAATCCCGATTCCACTGAAGGTCTGCCGTGTATGGGGCCTTCTGTACGCTAAATCATACTCAGTGGACAAACGTCCTTCTGCTGGTGTATTTCGTAGAAGAGGGTACCAGCTCAGGTGTTGGCCACGACATGTGACGGCTGCTCAAGACTACGAGGTCCGCCCAAAATAACCATTGTGTTGTTTCGCAACGGGACATTAATATAACTAAACTTTTACTGGTTCATTGCATTGATGTAGCTAAAGTAGCATATTTTTTATTAATATGTCTAAATTGTTCCATTCCCTAAAATTCCTGTTTTCCCTCCTACTGTTTTGTCTTTTCGAATATAGATGTCGCCATGATTCTTTCATGATTTTCTTTAAGAAAATTTGCTGATTATTTATTTTAAAAGAAAGTTAGCGTGGGATTATTATAGCGTGATGACATTTTTTTCTCTATTCTGGGCATGGGGTAAGTTTATTTTTATGATGGCTTATTAACATGGATGGATTATTAACAGCCAGATACCTGATATTTTAAAATCAATCTTATTAGCGTTTTTATGTTTCTGTTTGGTTTTCCTTTTTCTTTTAAAAAAAGGCTTTTTGATGTATAGATCTCCTTTGTCTTTTGTTGGAAAATTTCGGGCTAAGAGAAGCTATATTTAGCGCAATGCAAGTTTCTTACGGAAAAATTTCCAAAATATTTTGAATCCATTTCGAATATAGTCCTTAGCCCTTGATAAAATGGATTAGAATGGATTCTTTGTTTTTTTCATTCGAATCCTACTGAGTTTTTCTTAGTTTTTTGGCTTTCTTTGAATGATACTGATTTATATATTATTTTAGCATGAAAATGCTTGAATGTTAGATACTAGCGGTAAATTGCGACATTTAGGATGCAAAAAGCGCTCTACAGGGAAGGCCTTTGAACCAAATTCGGCATGTAGTTACTTCTTTTGGAAGTAGGTGCTCACTAAATATGTGTTTTTCGAAGTTTTAATTAGGTTTTTAATTAAAAATGAATCAAATTTGAAAATTTCTCTTCACCAACTTCGGAATAAATAACTGCAAAAAAACCAATCTTATTCCATTTTGGAATTCAATTGAATTTCTATGCAGGTTTTCTCTAATCTTATAATTTTTTAAAAATATTTTACAACAATACTTTTCAATGTTTTAGTCACTGCGTTTATCTGCACGAGCGTTGCGACGATATTAAATTCATTTTTGTAAGTTATCGCTATAAATAAGAGTAAACTTTCATGAATAATATAAAGACAGGCGAATCACGCCTGAAACATTATCATTACCATAACATACACAGGTATCTAGTTGTTTAAGATACATTACAACCTTGAAGAATGATATTATGGTTTCGAATAATTTTAAACTTTTTCCGTTAAGCAAGTTGAATTTCGTCGTCTAACAAGCAACACCACCAAGAAGGTTTAGTTATAACAACGTCCAGTTTTGAAGTAACACGAGGGCTGTTTTGGGACGGTCCTCGTTATTTTGAACCGAAGTGAGATGACGAGGACGACACATGAGCTGGCACGCAGTCTCCAAATTTCCGTACCACACCAGTGGGAGGACGTTTAGCCACTATGCATGATTTAACGTGCAACAGGCCCCATACACGGCGGATCTTCAGTAAAATAGGATTGCCAACATAGAACCCTCCGGCCCAGAAACCGAGTCATTGCCACTAGGCCACCGCGGTCTCCCAAGTTTTGAGGTAACATGAAGGATATATCGGGACGTGCCTTCTAATTTTGAACCTTGGTCAGATGACGAGCATGATACCTGA